>JBBPBX010074262.1:5446-17620 GCA_038048925.1 Garcialebias charrua
AGAGAGAGTCAGAGAGTCTTTATTGTCATTTGCACCGCATGTGGTACATGTGATGAAAACGAGATTATGTACACGGGGTCCCAGTTACATCCAACAACAAATGCAAGAGAAAAACAGTAATAACATCTAGAATTAACTAAGAAAAACATCAACTAGTAATACACTAAGCCCTAATATAGTGGAAAAACATCATTATAAACAGCAGCACGAACATGAGTCTGTATGAGCAGATGGTCACAGATGAACACAGCAACAAGAAAACAGATCAGCATCAGCATGATGTGATATTTTGCAGTGTTTATTTTTATTTTATTTTTATTTATTCATGAGTCTAACAGCCTCAGGGTAGAAGCTGTTCCTCAGTCTAGTGGTTCTACATTTGATGCTCCTCAACCTCCGTCCTGAGGGGAGTGGGGCAAAGAGTGAGTGTGCTGGGTGAGTGAGGTCTTTCATGATGCAGGTGGCTCTTTTCCTGCATCTGGAGGTGTAAATGTCTGTGATGGTGGGGAGACTGACTCCAACAGACTTCTGTGCAGCCTTCACCACTCTCTGTAGAGCTTTCCTCTCTGCAACTGTGCAGCCTCCATGCCACACGTTGATGCTGGAGCACAGGATGCTCTCCACTGCACACCTGTAGAAGGAGGTGAGACTGGGCTGCTCAGACCAGCTCGTCTCAGCCGTCTGAGGAAGTAGAGTCTCTGATGACCTTTCTTGATCAGGCTGGTGGTGTTGTTGCTCCAGCTGAGGTTATCATTCAAGTGTACACCCAAGTATTTGTAGCTGGAGACCACCTCCACCGCAGATCCACCTATGTTCAGTGGGGCGTGGGTGTGTTTGTTCCTTCTGAAGTCCACAATCATCTCCTTTGTCTTCTTCACATTCATTGAAGATTATTCTCTTTGCACCAGCTCTCCAGGTGTTCCACCAGGTGTTTTACCCAGTGTGTCTATAATAGCTACAGGTTCATCGCCTGCCACAGCCGATGATAAAGGCAGAGTGATAATCTTCAAAGTTCATGCTCGATAATCCAGTTAAAAAATCCAACAAAGTTCAGTCAGGTCCTCTGGACGGTTTCTTTTAGTTGAAACGTTTCATCCTGTCCTTCATCCAAAGGACTTCATCAGTCCTTTGGATGAAGAATGAAACGCATCACACACTCATAGTGGGCCAGCCAGTTGGCTGGTGATGAGATGTTTCTGGAGCCCGCCCTCTCCCCCATTGACGACTCTGAGGCAGCCATAGCCAAAGGACTGATGAAGTTCTTTGGATGAAGGACGAAATGTTTCGACGACGACAAAAGAAACTGTCCAGATGACCTGACTTAATTTTGTGGGGCAATGATCGTGTTTTTGCCTCTCGTGAGATGTTGCACTGGCAGATGGCTGTGGCGGCCATCTTGAAATCAAACGGCCCTGAAAGGCAGCTTAAAGCTGCTATATGTAACTTTTCTAACAATATTTTTTTAACATATTTCTTCACTCTGTCACTATCTCCTGACAGACTGATGTTAGACAAAGTAATCTCTGAAAAAAACTATAGTCCCCTTGCTTCTCTAAAAGCATTTAAAAAAAAAACACAGTGACCCGCCGTTAACCAGCCAATAAAAACAGAGCTTCTCATTTCTCACGCTCCTAACCCACGCCCCCGCCTGTCATCCCACAGCGGCCGCAGGTTCTCGTTCAAAGGATTGCAAAGCGATGCAAAACTGTTTTGTATGTGACACAAATGTATTAAATTCCCCTTCTTCATCCCTGATCTGGACTTTTCTTTTGTTTTAGTGATCGCTTCCTCCTCCACTGACTCATGACGGAAACATTGAGGAAATGAATGAATTTGTCACGAGCGAATTAAACTTGGGTTCAACGTGGCTGCGCGAGGCTCAGCAGATTTCATGGTGTTCTGGTGTGCTGGACCAGCGCTCCATGTTTTTATTTTATATTTTAGAACGTTTTATTAACATATAATCACAGAAATTCGGAGCGGCTGCGGCAGGACATGCAGTGGAGGCGGAGTTAAGGAAGCTGAGCTGAATTACAGTGAGAGCGAGGGGAAGCAGAGCCATATATGGCTCGGGGGAGGGACCAGAAACGTGTCTCTGTTCAAAATGTTTCTAAGTTCTAACGTTCTCCAGAAATTACAATTGGCAGCTTTAATGTCGGGCCTTAACTTTTCTCTCAAATCCCCCCAGAGTCAGACTGCACACATCCAGATGTTTTTATTCCGGTCAAATTATGACACCGTAGTAAGTAAAATGGAAACTCTGAAAACAAAATATTTATGTGAAATTCTACTTTAAAATTTATTTAAAAAACAAGTGTTTCCATGTTTGTGTTGAAGCTGGAAGCAGAAGTGCTCCCATTTAACTTAACTGGTTTTATTGTTTCAGTCCTTAATTAAGCAGCTGGGCATTAGAGAGATTTGCTCACTAAATTGTGGAATATAAATCTCATCAGTTTGTAAGAGTCTAGTGATAGATGTTTAAGGTTCAGATCTTTAAACAGTTTCTTTGTCCAGCAGATGATGTTTCCTGGAAGTTGAGATCACATTTTTAGCCTTTTCCCCTCCCGTTTGCTCAGTCGCTGTGACGACAGAAAGGCTGACATCATCGATCTCCACCCAGCTCTTCTGCAGGGCAGGGTTGGAACACAACCCCTCGTGTGTGTATGTGTGTGTCCTTGTTTATGTTACGTTGTGAGGCCCATTTTTCTGAGTTATATCAAATTGTGAGGACCAACTGCTTCTTATGGGGCCCAAAGCCCGGGCCCCATAAGAATAAGTCCCGTTGGTGTTTTAGGGGTTATGTTTAGGACTAAGGTGTGAAGTGAGGATGTGTTAAGTTTAGGGTAAGGTATGCATTGGTAATGGTTAGGTTTAGGGTAAAGGTCAGGGTTAGGCTATAGAAATGAATGAAAAATGAATGGAAGTCAATGCAATGGCCCCACAAAGATAGAAAACAAACCTGTGTGTGTGTGTGTGTGTGTGTGTCCTTGTTTATGCTACGTTGTAAGGCCCAGTTTTCTGAGTTTTACCCAATTGTGAGGCCCAACTGGTTCTTATGGGGCCCAAAGCCCGGGCCCCATAAGAAGAAGTCCCGTTGGTGGGTTAGGGGTTAGGTTTAGGACTAAGGTGTGAATTGAGGATGGGTTAAGGTTAGGGTTAGGTATGCATTGGTAATGGTTAGGTTTAGGGTAAAGGTCAGGGTTAGGCTATAGAAATGAATGAAAAATGAATGGAAGTCAATGCAATGGCCCCACAAAGATAGTAAAACAAACCTGTGTGTGTGTGTGTGTGTGTGTGTGTGCACTTGTGTACTTGAGAATGATGAAGTGGCAGAGAAAAATGTAGCCGATCACATCTGTTCACTAATTACAGGATTTATATTAACAACGGTTTTTAGTGTCCGTCATTTTGTCTGGATGAACATTCATCATAAAGTTGGTGGAATCCTGCTGTAAACAGATGTTCTGCTCTTATTGAGATTTTTTAATTTTATTTAGAAAAGAGTTACATGTTCTGCTCTTATTGAGATTTTTTAATTTTATTTAGAAAATAGTTGTTTACCGTATTTAAAATATCAGATACATATTTACCCCAGAGGTGATGAAGCAACACTAAAAGAAACTGAGTCACTGTGTGCACGTGTGTGCATGCGCAGCGTTATGTAGGAGCTTTACACCAGTGTATTCTTTCCCATAAATACCCTCCTCCACACTTGGCATCCTGGGAACTGTCAATGGTGGTGGTCTGTGTGTGTGTGGAGGGGTGACCTTGTTGCAGAGTCAGAAACAAACAGTGGAGGTTAAATGTGTTCACTTCATGTTACACTCAGTTCAGAAGTTTACAAGAAACCAAACCCTCATGATATGAAGAAAACATGTGTTGTGATAAACCTACAACTCTGTTTTTTCTCAATCATTTCCACCTCCATTGTTCAAACCTTTTGTTGACATGAGAAGAAGTGGGAATCGATCCGATTGGTTAAATATATTGTCATCAGAACATGAACCACAGTACTGTAATACACTAGGTTTGTGTATCTCTGCTCAGTGGACAGTACACCATGCCAACAACACATGAGCAGCAAAATATGATGCGACTCTACTCTGTGTGTAATCACAATGTAATGATGCAATACACAGTATTAGTTTGATTTAACAAATTAGGATTCAATACAACAAAGCAAATGGGTTGATGGTTTTACAAGTTATTTTTAAGTTATTTCTAGCAAACCAAGTACTTTCTAATATAAAAATTAGGCATGTCTTGCTTTACAATTATTGTGCACTTAAAAAAATGACTTGCCATTAAACAGAAATAAACAAGACTTGGTGCAAAATTAATAAACTTGTCAGCAGCAGATATTTAACTGTTTTTAAGTAACTAAATGATGATGATGATGATTAGCCATTTAGTCGAAGTCGACTTTCGGCCACTTTATGGATCTGTCCTCTCCAAGCGTTCTTGTCTTCGACGATTACTTTGAGTTCTGCGATCGTCTTGCTGGTGGCCGATTTGATTGTATCAAGCCAGCGTATTCTTTGCCGTCCTCTTCTTCTCGTCCCGCTCACTTTGCCCAGCATCATCGAAGTCTCCAGTGATTTTGCGCGCATAACGTGGCCGAAAAAGGACAGTTGCTGTTTGACAATTTTGCCCTCAAGCGACATTTTCGGCTTGATACGGTCCAGGACAATCTTGTTTGTTGTCCGCGATGTCCAGGGTATGCGCAGTAGTTTTCTCCAACACCAGAGTTCAAAAGCGTCGATTTTTCTTCTTTCCGCTTTCCTGATTGTCCAACTTTCACATCCATATGTTGCTATGGGAAAGACAATGGCGTTGACGAGTCTCGTTTTCATCGCAATGCTCACGTCCTTGCTCTTCCAGACTTTATCCATTCCTTGCATTGCGGCCCGGCCGAGTGCAATCCGCCTTTTGATCTCTGGTCCGGATTCGCCGTTTCGGTCAATTTTGGCTCCCAGGAAGATGAAATCTTGGACTGGCTCGATCTTTTCATCGTTGATCTTGATGTTTACTGCATCATTGCACGCCGTTGTCATTACTTTCGTTTTCTTGATGTTGAGGTACAGTCCCATGCGTTCACTTTCCTCTTGAACTCGTCGGATCAAGTATTCCAGGTCTTTTTCACTTTCTGCAAGTATAGTTGTGTCATCCGCATATCGCAGGTTTGTTGATAGTCCTACCTCCAATATGGACTCCGATTATGGTCTCGTAACTAAATAGTTGGCAACAAAATGCATTTTTTACTTTATAAATAGTTAGATATGTTAACATTTTCTTTCTGTAATATTAGTTTCACAAATCAAGGCGAAGCACACTTTGAGTTTTTTGCTGTTTGCACTGGGTCTGCTGCAGTTCTCCTGAACTGTAGGTGAACAGCTGGAAGCACAACCAAAGGAAGAGCAGTCTGCTGAATAAAATGAAATGAAGACAGAAGATTACTCTTTTACACACTGTCATCACTCGTTTATACTGTAGTGGTTAAAACACGTCAACTTGTTGGCTCTTTAGTCAATAAATGAGTCAGATTTTATCATTTGCACTGAAGGTGGCACAGAGGAGCAGTGGTTAGTGCTTGACCTCACAGCAAGAAAGTCTCAGCCTCACCACTCTGCCTTTCTTTGTGGATCTACCAAGGTTGAGTCAGGTCTGCTGGAGAGATTCTTCTTGTTGAAATGTATCCACAATATTCCTACGCCCCATGACGCTTTGCGCGAAATGTGCACACGACTTCCGGTTGACCGGAAACACCGTTTATTTACATGCGAGTAATACAGTTGAAGACAGTCCAAACTTTGTTGTTTTAGTTCATTAAAAATGTGGGAACACCACTCGTTTTGTTAAAAGAGGAGGGACAAATAAAAAGAAATAACAGATGTGACCTGATCGCGCTGACATAATTTAAAAATACATAAATAGCGAACGCGTTTGCTCCGGCCTCTCGGCTAAGGTTTGTTAGCTGCTATCTCGGCTAAAAATACCGGTCGCATCTGAGATCTATCGTTTTAAGACAGTAAATCTTCCAAAACTCTCATTAATATCCCTCCCCGAATAAAAAGAAATAACAGATGTGACCTGATCGCGCTGACATAATTTAAAAATACATAAATAGCGAACGCGTTTGCTCCGGCCTCTCGGCTAAGGTTTATTAGCAGCTATCTCGGCTAAAAATACCGGTCGCGCCTGACATATATCATTTTAAGACAGTAAATCATCCAAAACTCTCATTAATAAACCCTCCCTGAATAAAAAGAAATTACAGATGTTACCTGATCGCGCAGACACAGCCATAGAGAAGGATGCAGGAACACTCTTTCTTTGTTTTGGGTCCGTGTTGAAAACACTGTTGTTTTAGCCAAAGATTTAGCTTGGTCCGGTTGTTGGTGCAGCCGCGAACAGCACAGCAGGTACCTGAACCCCGGTAGGACATTTCAGTAAACGTTCCGTTTAAACAAAAGCTGTGTTTGCTCCGATAAAATGAATGAAAATAACTTTCAAAAACACCCGCGATCCATACTCCGCCTATGGAATACAGGCACTTCCGGTGTCGGACAGGAAGTACAATGCACATTCGCTTCTACAGTGACACCCTCAAGAATATTGTGGATATGGTAGTCTTAATCCAAAAGACTTCTTCAGTCTGAGGAGCTGCAATAAACTCAGTCTTATAGCCCCTTCTCATAGTGGATCAAACAGTTTGCTGTTGACATCCAGAACTAGCTGTTCATATGATAAAAGGAGGACCATCATCCTAATGCCTGATTGTTAGTGCCCTGATGGCCGTTTACTTTCTCGGAGGACCGAGTTATACTAGCAATAACAGCATTGTAAGAGGTGGACAGTTGGAGGCCTCCACTCCTGTTTAATGATGGACGAGTTATTTTCACAAATATGGCCTCCTTCACTCCTCTCTCAAACCAGTGTTCCTCTCCATCAATGATGTGAACATCTTCATCCCTCAAAGAGAGACCTCTGGCCTGGAGGTGAGTGTAGACCGTAGAGTCTTTTGGCCTAGTTAGAGTTCAAGGATCTTTATTAGCTACGTGTTGCATTTTGTTTCAGTCAGTCGGCACCTAAAACATCCATACTAGACAAGACATTGAGACATTAAAATAACCATACAGAAATCATCATTGTTCATTGAGAAGCCTGATCATTACAGGGATGAATGAGTTTTTCAGTCTGTTCGTTCTACAGCTGGGCTGCAGATACCTGCGTCCAGATGGAAGCAACCTGAACTCGCCATGGAATGGGTGATCAAGATCTGCCAGAATCAGCCTGGCTTTGTTCACTGACCTCACCTTGTGTAGGTCAGTGAGGTTCTGTAGGGCTATACCAGCAGTTTTGCTGCACATCCTGATAATCCCCAAGAGTTTGTCTACAAAGTAGTAGTTGGGTTAGATTCATCTACCTGGATAATTGAGCATGCATCAGAACTTTCTATGTGGAGTTTGCATGTTCTCTACATATGAGGTCAGCTCTGATGACCCGGTACTCTGGTTTTTTCCACACAAATTAAAACATGCATGCCAGTTATTGGGTAAAACTTTGTTCCTAGGTGTGAGTGAGGGTGTGAAAGATTGTTCGTCTTGTTTGGCTCTATATGTCCCTGTGATGGAGTGACCTGTCCATGGTATGCCCACAGAGACTGCACCAGTGGATAAAGATGATGAAGGGGTGGAGTTTTGTATTCTGGGAATTATAGTTTTTTGAGATTAATGGGTGACAGAAAAGAGTACTGGCAGGTTGGAGCTGTACGAAAACCAGAAATTGGTATTAAAACACAAAACCACTTACACATACTGTACGGTAAAATACTATAAAAGTACTTTTAAAGACCGTGTAAAGTGAATTTCAACATTTTCTTAAATAAACATTATAAATGTGATAATTGTAATGTTGTAAATGAGTAAAAAGTCTCAAAATTGTAGCTCAATTAATTTTGAAGTTATACATGAAACTGTGTATAAAGACATGTGTGTTTCAGGATTTTTTAGGCGTGTTTTAAACGGGACCGCGTTTCGTCACGCGGTCCTCATTAGTATAGCCCCACCCCCTGCTGCTCCAGTCATATAAATTGTTCTTCGCATGGGTGGAGCCGTTCACTCGCGACTCGCAGATAGCATCAGATAGCAATAGCATAGATATTTTGTTCATTGTTAGCCTATTATGCCTCGTTCCTGCATCTTCCCAGGATGTTTTAATGGTCAGGGCACCTGCTACTGACCGTCTCCCTCCTCAGCCTCCGGACACCGCCGCCGCCTTTCCTGTTTCTTTTCTTTCTTTTTTTTTATTGCTAAGCCTGTGCCCTACAAGTTCACAAGCTCCTTTTTTGCTAAGAAAATGCGACAGGTCCATTGCATACTTAGTTATCAACGTGATTACTCTTTATCTTAATCACCAACACAGCCCTCTTTATCTTAATCACCAACACAGCCCTCTTTATCTTAATCACCAACACAGCCCTCTTTATCTTAATCACCAACACAGCCCCCGCATGCGATGTGTCGGGTCGGACCGGTGCAGCCGCGCGAGTCCGCTCATCTTCTAAACACATAACAGCGGAGTTATGAATTATAGTTGCGTCCTCAACTTTAAAAATAAAACCAGAGTTGTTTGTGCACTAAAAACAGCGTAACTCTTGGAAAAAGGAGCAAACAGAGCAGGTTTACTGATGAACCTGTCTTCCTCCTCCACACAGTTCAGCTCTGAGCGAGAGAGTCCTCCTACTTGCTCTCTGAGCTGCAGTGCTGCGCTGAAACCACGCCCACTGCTGACACGCCCCCACAGTTCCAGACTAAGGGAAAACAATGTATTTTCATGATTTTTGACACTTAATTTTATAAGGAAAACAATGTTTTTAATCAGTCAGATTTATATGGGTGATTAATAACACATATTTATGCCATGTGATAAACTAAAAACACAAATCTAATTTCACTTTACACGGTCTTTAAGGTAACAATATTATAAAGTATTTTTTTTCCAGTTTTATTTTTAAATTTAAACTCATGTTGAATAAAACATGTTTCTTTGGTTAAAAAAAAATCCAGTGGTCGGCTCCAGACCGCTAGGGAGCGCTAATGCGCTAATCCGCTTATAGCGTACCTAAATTATTTGTCAGCGTTACAGCGGATTAACTAACTTTTATAAATCATACGCGGATTTGCGCAATTTTTATTTAAAATGCAGTACCGCTAATAACTAATTATCTATCAGTAAAATCGAAAAAACTTATTTACGAGCTCGGACGACTGCTAACAGACTATATCCTGTCAGCGCCGGATGTGGTCCGTGACAAAAAAGCGTCCCCCTCAGTCTCTTGGTGTATGCTCTCTCTCTAGCAGTTAGCAGCCAGTGTGTTACTCTGCAGCCTTATTGCTTGTTTTCGAAGAGTCAGACGAAGACTTTTTAACATGGAGGCTGAACTTGTGGATGTTTCTCAGTGGCCTACGCGACGCGTCTGGATTTAAAAAAAAGAAGTTCGCCACATTAGCACTCTTCAAAATGGCGTCCGCGACGGCCACAGAAGCCAGGATTTTACAACAAAACACGGTAAAACAATTATTTCTTTGCTGAGAAAAAATATATTTCATAGCTGACGTTATAGCACAAGTTTTTCTGAGCTTGAGAGTTTCACGAAATGGTCAAATCTGCTGGATTAAAAAAAGTAGTTCACCATTAGCACTGTTCAAAATGGCGTCCGCGACGGCCACAGAAATTAAGAACATAAAATAGCTGACAGGGCAGCAAACTAACTTACATACTCAGGAAATAATAATAATAATGAATTCAATTTATAATGCACTTTTCATTAATAAAAATCTCAAAGTGCTACAAAGTGTAACAAAGCAAAGATCAAAATAAAACAAGTGATAAAATCAAATAAAATCAATAATAATATCGACTAAGATCAAAGATAAAATCATGTGGAGGCAGAATAGGCTTGCTTAAAAAGAAAAGTCTTTATGCTGCTTTTAAAGTCAACCAGTGACTGTGGAGCTCTCAGGTCGTCAGGGAGGGAGTTCCACAGGCGGGGGGCAGCCACACAGAATGCTCGGTCTCCCATGGTCCTCAATTTGGTCCGAGGAATATGAAGGAAATTACTGTTCTGTGATCGTAGAGACCGGGTGGATGAATATGGTNTTATTTATTTATGTATTTATTTATATATATATATATATTATTTATTTATTTTTCTCTTACCCCCCCTGGTTGCCTGGCGGACATTCTGGGGGTGGGCTGTCAGGGGTTGTGCTGGGGTGTGGGGGGGTTCGGGGCCTGCGGGTTCGCCGTGGGCGGGGCTGGCAGTGCGCTCCCCCTGGGGCTGCTTGGACTCGGGTGTCCTGTCCTGTCCTGTCGGCAGGGCGCGGGGTGGGCCGGATCTTGGATGTCTGCTACTCTCCACCCCAGAATGAATGGGCCTACCTCCTGGGTTTGGATGTGGGCTGCCCCACGCAGGGAGCAGGTACATGTCTTGGACCTAGGGGGTATAGAGTGTGCATCGGGATTATGAATGGAACATGTCGTTATTGTTTGTCTTTCTGTGACTGAGGGTGAGGATGAGGGTGGGTCTGAATGAGTATATCTGTGTATGAATGTTTAAGTGTCAGGCTGGGTTTTGGACTGCCCCCTCTCTGATACTTCCGAGGCTACTTAGTGTCGCGCTCCTGCCGCGTGGCCCCCCCTGGTGGGTGTTCCCTTGCCTGCGGGCGTGCTTGGGGCCCTCACTATCTGGGGTTGGGCGCTTGGGCGTTTGTCGGCACGGCCTGGTGGCTGCTGTCCGGTCGGGTCTGGGCCTGAGGGGTGGGCGTCCCCGGTGCCCGGGCCTCGGTGACCGGCCCTGGGGCTACGTCGGTGCAGCGGGCTCCGGCGGGGGCCTGTGAATTTGTCGCGGGCGACACCGGGGGGTCATTGTATGTGGTCGCTGGTAGGGGTTCGTCCGGTTCTTCCCCTTGGTAGGATCTGGGGAGTGGGCTAGTGGCTCTTCCTGTTCGGGCGGTCCTGGGGACTCTGGGCTCGGGGTCCTTCCTGGGGTCTTGGGCTTTGATCGCTCCTTCGTCTGCCTCGGGCTTTGGGGGGACGGATCTCTGATGCTTCACAGTCGCTACTAAATGTTCTATTGGAGGAACCTTATACACTTATGCATGCTCACAACCACACACAAATGGATGCAGGGATGTATATATAGATATATGCAGATATGTAGATGGGTATATAAATGAATATAAAAGTATATGTATGTATACTACTGTATATATATATTTGTAGATATGTAGACGGGTATATAAATGAATATAAAAGTATATGTATGTATACTACTGTATATATATATTTGTAGATATGGGTATGTGTATTTATAGAATTCTACTGCAAGCTCATGAATATTATTAGTCTTTATGCATGTAGGTTCCATTGTTGTGTTCTGTCATGTGCTTTGCAGGATTGTGGACGGAGGTTGGGTGTGTTTGCCTTGTGCTTTTTTGGTTGATAATTGTTGATTGGTTGTCTTACTTTCTCTTTTCTTTCTTTCTCTCTTAAAAAAAATGGAGTGAGAGGATGGCTAAAAGGTGTGAAGGGAGGCCATCTATAAATGGAAAAAAAAATCGATTTTTAATAGACATAAGTGTGTCGACCTAGCTTTTTTTTTCTACTAGTATTTAACACATATCTTATATCTCAGAAACCACAAAGCAGATATTTTTCAAACTAACAAAATGTAATCACAACATGTTCATGTACATACTGTAAGCTGTTGGAGTTATTTGAATTAAAATTCGATTTTTTAATTATTTTCGTAGCACATGTGATAGGTTTGGAATTAGTCAAAACAAATCAATTTAAATCCAGCAGATTTGACCACTACGTGACATTATTAAGGACTTGTTAACCTGAGGAACCCTCGTGGTATAAAGCCAGCTATGAAATATATTTTTTAAGCTTTTATTTAGCTACATGTTTGATGGGTGACTGAAATGTTTTCTGGTGATTACTCTTACAGCTCTCTTTTGTAAAATAAAAACAGGCTTGTAATTGTTTTGCACGCTTTTCCCCAAACCTCAATACTGTACAATAGATTAAATGTGGAACAATGATTGTGTTATACAACATATACAGAGCTTTATCAATTAAAAAATCCCTGACTTTATATACAGGTAC
>JBBPBX010074264.1:0-17620 GCA_038048925.1 Garcialebias charrua
TCACCAAGCGTTCAAAGTTGCCCTTCTTGTGCAATAACTGTTATTTTTGGTGTTACCCATGTTGAAAAACCTTTATCAACTAACATAACTCCCTGTCATCTTAGTATTATGTTCAGAGCAACATACGACTAATTTATTTAATATGAAAGATTGCTAAACATAAACTTGAGTTGAACAATTTTTAAAATTAAGTATGCATTCATGTGGACAAAAACGTTAATTTGCTGGTTACAGAAATAGGAAAGCTCACTGTAAGTGCAGCAAGCTCTCACTAGTCTAGCCCCTTAAAGCTCTTTCGTATGCAACACATTTCTTCAAAAAGGAGGTCTTGAATCCAGCGATTATATTTGTGTCTTTACTGAACATAATAAAAAGATACACAAAAAAAGGGCATACAGATTCAAAACAAATAGAAAGTGACGGTCAAAAGACTGTGTTACTCTTCGGGTGCCAGACTTCAACTAAAAGAACAAATGCTTATGTCCTCTTTAAACCCATTTAAACAGCCAATCAAAAGGCACCACATCATAAGCTTCAACAGCATACAATTCCAAATGCTTATTTTCATCAAACAGTAGAACTACAACTGTAACGCACAGAATCAATTCAGGCAACAAAAAACAACATTTCTTTTAAACTTCAATCCTTTATATGGCTCCTACACTCACCATTACTCTTTTATATAGAGCACAGCATGAGGGCATATGCTGGTTTTTTCAGATGGTGTCATTACTTCTTTTCTGAGGTCATCGTACATTTCCCAGGTGCCCGGGGGCCTCTTACAAAATGCCACATAATGCCCAATAGTTTCAGGCGTTGGACCCTCCTGAAATGCTATGATGGCTTTCAGTGCGAGTCTCTGTTCTTGAAGTTGAAGGGTTGATGGAAATTCACTGAGGGAAAACTGCTTGGGTTTGGTGACACTTTGCTCCACAGTTGTGGCACAGAATTGTCCAAGGTCTGTGTCAATCCAGACAAGTTCTTGCACTCTGTGACTGTGACAAACAGTCCCCATACAGAGGATGTTTTCTGACATGTTTGTTTTACATTCTGCTGGGCATGTATCAAGACTTTGGATTGGTCTTAGGCATGGAGATGCTGCAAGGTGGAGCCCTTGTTCAACAGCAGACTGAAGGTGAGCTATGCCAGAAGATGACAGGACTGACAAGTCAATGGAAATGAAAGGTACTTTCCTTGTATTTGGAACATAAAGTTTACAGTACAGAGAGGAACACTGTCTTGTGAAGTGAACACTTGGATTTTCTGTCATAATATTTTGAATAACTGTGGACACATGGCACTGTGCATCAACATGATGAACACCAGACTTCAACTGAACAGGGTTGAATATTGAGCTTAGAATCTCAGCTCTCAAAGAATAGGTATGTGGAGTGACACCCTTTGAAGCAATGTCTTTCACAAGCTGGAACACTTTGTTTTTCTCTGTACCTTTTAGCACATTCTGAGCAGAAACACTGTCACAGAAAGCGCAGCACAGACCTTGACAGACTGCATCAAAGGCACAGGTGTTGGTGACGCAGTACCGTTCCTTGCGGACTCTGATTGGTTGTTGATTATTTCCATTTTTTAAAAGCCCTAGCTTAACTTTTTTCAATTTTACATCTGGATCAGAATGGAGCCATTCAGGACAAGGGGAAAGGTATGATGTCAACTTCCTCTTCTTTGGTGGGACTGCAAGGCCTCTCCAGTTTTCCAATGCTGCTGTTTCTTCTGTGTTCGGTTCCTGAGAGTAGTTTTCATCCAATTCTTGTTCCTCAGAACTTTCGATTGGATTCTGAAGCTTCACTGTTTCTTCTTTTCTGGCAGTCTCTGCTTCTTTTTTTATTTTTTTGGCAGAACAGATCCTCATGTTTCCCTCAATGAAACCAAGATGACGTGAAATGAATTTATCAACCCTAATAGGAAGATTTTCATGCTTGAACAAGCCATGTTTAATGTTCTTGAACTCGGCTTCAACATTAGCTGAAGTTGCAGTGAGCTTTTCGCTGTGAAACAGGGGAACCATTACTGCAGTCCAGAGTGGTAGGTATCCTCCCAATCTTATTAGGTGTGGGACAAGCTCAGGTAGATAGTGCATATTGTCTCGATCACCATTGACTTCAGCGTGGCACTTACTCTCCTCACAAATATCTGTCACCCACTTCCTCAACTCAGTATTTATTTGTGTGCCTTGTTCAAATCTAACGTCTTCTGCTTCCTCTTCACTGGAAATGGGCGTAGTGTCATCTGCGATTTTGCTTTTAAGGTTTGATTTGCACACTTCTGACATGATGGGATTACCATGACTGTCATTACCTTCTGTCTCACTTAATGCAACAGTGGCAATGCTGCGTATTATGACCTTTGCTTCCTCCAAAGATTGCAACTTGACCAGCTGTGCCATTGAACGCACATAGAAATCTTTCACCCGATGAGGTTTTTTCCTCAAACAATCCCACTGGGAAATCATTTTCATCAGGTGTGCCACGTCCACTCGGATGAAGCATGGTGGCAGTTTGCTGCATTTGTTTTGAAGCAGAACACCGAAGCACTCATTTACATAGCTCTTCAAATCAGACAGGTGTGTGAAAGCCTTAACCAAAGCACCAAGTAAAGCTAGAGAAAAATCTGAAATTGCCTCTTTTGGGACTGGTGCTCCAGCGCGAATCCATTCTGACAACCATCTTGTGATTGCCTGGACATCATGTCGCTCTGACAGCATTTGAACCACAGGGATGTGGGAGTTGTCGCTTCCTGTTAAAACTCCTTGATAAAGGAAGATATGTCCAGACAAGCCGTTCGGCCTGACAAGCTTTTTAACAACTGAGCCAGTTGCATCAAAAGCAACAATGGGGTGCTTCTCTGCCTGGTACATCATCATTTGGGTAGGACTCCAGTAGTGACAGAAGAATTTGTCTAATCCAATGTCACCAATACTTCCACTGTGAGGACAACTACATTTTATTGCCTGTAGTGATAATATTGGGTTTTTATGAGCCATTTCAGATTCCTGTTGCTCTTGTTTGGCTTTACGTAGAGTTGCTAAATTTGGTAGATGACTTGGCTCAGGGTCTCCAAAGTCCATCAGTTTTTCTGCCTGTGATGCTCTCCACACGTGTGGCTGAAATCTACCTTCACAAAGTTCTTTTTTTACTTCTTCACGTCGTCTTCCAGACAATGGTCTCTTTGAAAACCCTGTGTGCAGGGATTCGTCCGTATTTTCCATCACACACCGAAGCACCATTGGGCACTGCATGTCCGGTTCCTTTTCACATGTAATGTACAGTTGACCCTTGCACTGTTTACAGAAACCTGTTATTTTGATGAAACATGACACCTGGTTGGGGTACACCTTGGCTCTTTTAAATGTAAAAGTGCAAGAACTTTTAATTTCATTCCAGATTCCCTCGTTCACAATATGAGTCCATGTGCCTCTCTTCAAAATGGTGTATGCCCTTTTTTTAAACATATCCTTTTTGTATGTGACTCTCTCTGGAATCATATGCATCCACTGTTCAAATGGGAGCTCCACATTAAAAGTCTTATTGCCTTTTTTTTGTAAAGGAGACGTGCTTTGGTCAAAAGGAGTGCCACTCTCACTGCTGTCTGTCTCCGTCATGTTCTTTTCATTATTATAATCAAGAGTAGCCCAGATATTGTGTCTGTTTAATTTGACAAATGTGTAAAGGGCTTTTGGTGTTAGCTTTTCGTCAAGTTTTTTACTGAGCTCTCCCCATATCCCATCACTTGGACTTGCGATGTTGCCATTTCTTATGACTGCGTTTTTTGAAGCACAGAGGACTTCAATTACAGCTGTATGGGGAACCATTGACTTCTTTGGCATCTGTGTAGCAAAATAATAATAAAAACAATCCTGTTACATGAATATGTTGAAACATTTCAAATAGCACAACAGAGAATCAATAGCTGTCATTGAAATCTTCAAAGCTGCAGTATGCAACCTCCGTATTTGTAAATACCAATATTTTGCAATATTACAGTATGGTACAGATAATCTGTGAAAATAAATATAAGGACTCCTCCGTCTTCTCCCAGTGCTACCTTACATATACATATTTATATATGCATAAATATCCATCTATCCATCCATCCATTTTCTAACACCCTTATCCCTAGCTTGAAATAGTTACGGTTTTGGAAAATATGTAAAAACACATTCCTTTTACGAAGCTTGCATACTGCAGATGCAAGTGGACAAACATACCTTGATGCACTCTATGTATTGACAAGAAGTGTTGATGATTGCTAAGTTTAGGGTTACAAGCAGGACATGGCCTCAAGCCCTTACCTTTAGTGCTGGTAACTGCCGTCCAGGGATTTGGTTCAAAGCATCTGGATCCAGCCGTAGGGCGAGGAAAGCAAGCTCGTTGGCACAACGTTTCGGACGTCTTGTCCTTCATCAGGCGCTGAAGCTTGCTAGAAATACTTAAAAAGACTCAAAAAGACTCAGCTCAGTGTTCAAAATGCTCCTCTGTGTTACTCAGTGTTCAAAATGCTCCTCTGTGTTGAGACAAACAAACTAAAATGGTGGCAATGATGAGGACCCATCATCTCAAAGCATCATGGGGGCCAATGAGTGGGCCTCTGTGGGCTGTGAATGCCCACCCTTAACTGTCAAAGTGTTCAATCAAACTCTTAGATAAACAAGTTTTGTACCTGTGGGGGATGAACAGAGTTTAATGTCAGCCATTTTCTATATCAACAGTTTAACTGAAAGAAGTACTCTGAGTACTTCTTTCTAACCCTTTCATGTGGAGCTCCCATTTGCACAGTGGCTGCATATGATTCTAGAGAGTCACATACAAAAAGGATATGTTTAAAAAAAGGGCATACACCATTTTGAAGAGAGGCACGTGGACTCATATTGTGAACGAGGGAATCTGGAATGAGGGGGGCTGGTTGACCTTTGATGACCTCTAGAAACATTTCTTTATAACTTTAAAATGATAGCGGCACAAATGAAAATTTTTGCTGCACAAACCTGCACAAACGTAGCCGAGTTGATTGACACCAATTTCGTTTGATTTGAAGAAGGTGGGGGGGCTGGTTGACCTTTGATGACCTCTAGAAACATTTCTTTATAACTTTAAAATGATAGCGGCACAAACGAAAATTTTTGCTGCACAAACCAGCACAAACGGAGCACTACAAAAGTAGACCACTTTGGTTTGATTTGGAGCAAGTTGTAGGGATGTGACCTTTGGATGACCTATAAATAATTTTTAATATCTCATAAACCAAAGTATGCTGGTGAAGATTCTCAGTCATCCAGGACATGATAAATCAAAAAGGCGTTCAATTCAGGATCAACTGGACTTTATTTGTAACAGAAAACGTTTCGACTTCTGTCCAGAAGTCTTTTTCAATTCTGGAATTGAAAAATTGAAAAAGAAGAATTGAAAAAGACTTCTGGACAGAAGTCGAAACGTTTTCTGTTACAAATAAAGTCCAGTTGATCCTGAATTGAACGCCTTTTTGATAAACCAAAGTAGCACAAACGAAAATTTTTGTTGCACAAACCAGCACAAACGGAGCACTACAAAAGTAGACCACTTTGGTTTGATTTGGAGCAAGTTGTATCAATATGACCTCTGGATGACCTATAAATAATTTTTAATATCTCATAAACCAAAGCAGCACAAATGAAATTTTTTACTGCACAAACCAGCACAAATGGAGCACTACAAAAGTAGACCACTTTGGTTTGATTTGGAGCAAGTTGTAGAGATGTGACCTTTGGATGACCTATAAATAATTTTTAATATCTCATAAACCAAAGTAGCACAAACGAAAATTTTTGCTGCACAAACCTGCACAAACGTAGCTGAGTTGATTGACACCAATTTCGTATGATTTCGAGAAGGTGGGGGGGCAGGTTGACCTTTTGACCTTTACACTTTCATTAATATCTTCAAAACCAAAGCAGCACAAACGAAAATTTTTGCTGCACAAACCAGCACAAACGTAGCCGAGTTGATTGACACCAATTTCGTTTGATTTGAAGAAGGTGGGGGGGCTGGTTGACCTTTGATGACCTCTAGAAACATTTCTTTATAACTTTAAAATGATAGCGGCACAAACGAAAAATTTTGCTGCACAAACCAGCACAAACGTAGCACAAACGTTTGACGCCAATTTGGTTTGATTTCGAGAAGGTGGGGGGGCCAACTTCACTCAGGTGAAACAGTGGCACCAATGAAGGAAGGAACCTGTAAATTATTTTGTTTTAATAATTAAATGCAGGCTGACAAAACGGACTAAAAACGTTTGTTTTTTGTGTCACTTGCCTGGCACAATGTAATTTAGTGTTGTGAAGGCTGCATGATGCCAGGTCATTTTCTGTTATGATCAGGTCTATCACTAAATCATAGAACAGTAACCACCCTACCACCACCACTGAAATTCACTGTTGGTGTTTATTAAAATGTCACCTTTTCACTGGGTAAAGTTAAAGGGGACCACATTTAAGTATTTAAAATTTTTATGTTATGTCTGTGTGCTATCTTGACAGTATTAATTCATTTTAATACACAAAATAATTCTTAGATAATTAATTATACCCTTTTTAATTCTGCCATTTTTAACTTTCGTTTTGAACGACCGGTTTCTGATAGAAGTTCTGAAGTCCACGCCCTTCAAAGATCTGTTTACGCCCTCTGCACAGCCAGTATCTGTAATGTGTTGTTGTTTTAAAATTAGCTCTTTTTTTATTACTCATTTGACTTACTGTTAGTGCTAGCTTAAGATAACTTACCGAAACCCGTCTGAGCGCGCCGCAATTTGCTGCTCCTTTTAGCATTAGACCACCCGAATCCGATGCTAATGTTAGCTTGTTCCTCTTCCGGTTTTCGCCAGCTCCGCTCGTTGCACGCGGAGATTTTGGGAGTTATCGCTGTTCCAGTCAAGACAACACAAAGTTCACCAAGTGTCTCCCGTAAATTAATCCGTAAGGAGAAGGTCCTCACTGCTGCGAGGCTGCTGTGAGGCTGCAGTGAGGCTGTACAGTTGAAGCTCCGCTCCATCTTGCCAGAAGATGGTCCCGGTGCCGCCGGTCCCAACGCCGGGGGTCTGCTCGTTTAATTTTTGCCGGCTGCGCGTTGGGAGCGATCGCAAATACACTAAAAATTGAACTAAAACATAAAAATAACAATTATACTTTATTTATAAAGCCATTTAAAAAACCACAGCTGCAACAAAGTGCTGTACACATGAAATTAATAACATATAAACAAAAGATGAGATGAAATCATGAAAAACAACAGTCATGTGTTTAATACAGAAGTGGGTTGAGCCTGACATGGGGTTGCTAGGTGAGGGGCTGGACTCAGGTTGGGGTGGGTTGTCCTCGCTCGCCTGTGACGTACACAAGCGAGATTGACTTCCAGTTTATTTCAAAAACGAACCGTTTTTATCACAGTAAAATAAATCTACTTAGAGTAAATAAACCACTGGGTGCATTTTTTTGGCCTTTGGACTGTTTTTTTATGAAGTAAATACCCAAAGTTGAGTAAAAAAACATTAAAAAGTGAATTTTGAATGTGTGGTCCCCTTTAATAATAGGGCTGGACGATATGGCCAAAATTTTTATCACGATATAGTTCTTAATTTCGGTCGATATCGATATAATTCGATATCGATATAAACAATATAAAAGCCTAAAAAAACCTATAAACTATACAAATAAATTGATGTTCACCTTGTATTTGTATTTAGCCTCCAAAAAGATGGAAATCACCATCAAATAAACATAAAATTCTCAACCCAATAATTCTGTCGGGTCAGAATAAAAATAACAAAATCAGTTACATTATTGTATAAAGTAAAATAGTTTTTGAATGACAAAGTTTTGAATATATTGTATAATGTAATGATTGTTCCATATTTAATCTGTTGTATTGAAGTTTGGGGAAAAGCATGCAAAACTTTTACAAATCCTATTTTTATTTTACTAAAAAGAGCTGTAAGAATTATTATAAGGAAGTGCTATGGTCACCCAACAAATATATTATTTCATCAATTCACCTGCACCACACCTTCCCAACAACTTTGATTTAATCATCTTTTAAAACGTATAGTTTTAGAAATGTTTATGGTGATATCAAGTCAACACAATCCTGTTTCCTGATTTACAACTCAGCTCCTTCACACTAGTTCTAAATGAAGATTTTACAAACATTTACATTCCCTTCAGGGTTTAATAACTTTTTTTACAAATTTTAATTGAATATTTGGGGGTAATTTTTTTTATGTTTTATACATGACGTGTAAATACTATGTTCAACCAAATCATAACATTTAAAAAAAAATCATTCAACCTTTATTTAGTCAGGTAAATCTTATTGAACCTCATGGGCTCATTTACGAAAGCGACCTGCTAAAACTAAAGAACGATGAACAGCAATGGTAGAATTTCCTTAAACAATAAACAATAGAAAACAAAAGAGAAAAAAACAAAAGAGAGAAATACATTTTTTTTTTTAAAACAAGCGTTTTAAACGAGCGCCTGGTGGCCGGGCTTTTACCCATGGAGCCCGGCCGGGCACAGCCCGAAGAGGAGACGTGGGTCCCCCTTCCCATGGGCTCACCACCTGTGGGAGGGGCCAAAGGGGTCGGGTGCAATGTGAGATGGGTGGTGGCCGAGGGCGGGGACCCTGGCGGTCTGATCCTCGGCTACAGAAGCTGGCCATTGGGACATGGAATGTCACCTCTCTGGTGGGGAAGGAGCCTGAGCTAGTGTGTGAGGTTGAGAGTTTCCGACTAGAAATAGTCGGACTCACCTCAACGCATGGCTCTGGCTCTGGAACCAGTTTCCTTGAGAGGGGTTGGACACTCTTCCACTCTGGAGTTGCCCCTGGTGAGAGGCGCCGAGCAGGAGTGGGCATACTGGTTGCCCCCCATCTTGGTGCCTGTACGTTGGGGTTCACCCCGGTGAACGAGAGGGTAGCCTCCCTTCGCCTACGTGTGGGGGGACGGGCTCTGACTGTTGTTTGTGCCTATGCACCAAACGGCAGCTCAGACTACCCACCCTTTTTGGAGTCCTTGGAGGGGGTATTGGAGAGTGCGCCTCCTGGGGACTCCCTTGTTCTACTGGGGGACTTCAACGCTCACGTGGGCAATGACAGTGAGACCTGGAGGGGTGTGGTTGGGAGGAACGGCCCCCCTGATCTGAACCAGAGTGGTGTTCTGTTATTGGACTTCTGTGCTCGTCATGGATTGTCCATAACGAACACCATGTTTAAGCATAAGGGTGTCCATATGTGCTCTTGGCACCAGGACACCCTAGGTCGCAGTTCGATGATCGACTTTGTTGTCGTCTCATCTGATCTGCGGCCGCATGTCTTGGACACTCGGGTGAAGAGAGGGGCGGAGCTGTCAACTGACCACTACCTGGTGGTGAGTTGGCTCCGATGGTGGGGGAGGATGCCGGTCAGACCTGGCAGACCCAAACGTATTGTGAGGGTCTGCTGGGAACGTCTGGCAGAGTCTCCCGTAAGACGGAGCTTTAACTCCCACCTCCGGGAGAGCTTTGAACACGTTCCGAGGGAGGCGGGGGACATGGAGTCCGAGTGGACCGTGTTCCGCGCCTCTATTGTCGAGGCAGCTTATCGGAGCTGTGGCCGCAAGGTTGTTGGTGCCTGTCGTGGTGGCAACCCTCGAACCCGGTGGTGGACACCGGCAGTGAGGGATGCTGTCAGGCTGAAGAAGGAGTCCTATTGGGCCTTTTTGGCTTGTGGGACCCCGGAAGCAGCTGATAGGTACCGGCAGTCCAAGCGGCATGCGGCTCGGGTGGTTGCTGAGGCAAAAACTCGGGCGTGGGAGGAGTTCGGAGAGGCCATGGAGAATGACTTCCGTACGGCTTCGAGGCGATTCTGGTCCACCATCCGGCGTCTCAGGGGGGGAAAGAGGTACGCGACCAACACCATTTATGGTGGGGGTGGCGTGCTGCTGACCTCAACTCGGGATGTTGTGAGTCGGTGGGCGGAATACTTCGAAGACCTCCTCAATCCTACTGGCACGTCTTCCACTGAGGAAGCGGAGCCTGGGGACTTTGGGTCGGGTTCTCCGATCTCTGGTGCTGAGGTCGCCGAGGTGGTTAAAAAGCTCCGCGGTGGCAAGGCTCCGGGGGTGGATGAGATTCGCCCGGAGTTCCTTAGGGCTCTGGATGTTGTAGGGTTGTGTTGGCTTACGCGACTCTGCAATATCGCGTGGACATCGGGGGCAGTTCCCTTGGATTGGCAGACTGGGGTGGTGGTTCCCCTATTCAAAAAGGGGGACCGTAGGGTGTGTTCCAACTATAGGGGGATCACACTCTTAAGCCTCCCTGGTAAGGTCTATTCAGGGGTTCTGGAGAGGAGGGTCCGTCGGATAGTCGAACCTCGGATTCAGGAGGAGCAGTGTGGTTTTCGTCCTGGTCGTGGAACACTGGACCAGCTCTACACCCTCAACAGGGTCCTGGAGGGTGCGTGGGAGTTTGCCCAACCAGTTTACATGTGCTTTGTGGACTTGGAGAAGGCATTCGACCGCGTCCCTCGGGGGGTTCTGTGGGGGGTACTCCGGGAGTATGGGGTACCAGGCCCTTTGATAAGGGCTGTTAGGTCCCTGTACGACCGGTGTCAGAGCTTGGTCCGCATTGCCGGCAGTAAGTCAGGCTCGTTTCCGGTGAGAGTTGGACTCCGCCAAGGTTGCCCTTTGTCACCGATTCTGTTCATAACTTTTATGGACAGAATTTCTAGGCGCAGCCAAGGTGTTGAGAGGTTCCGTTTTGGTGGCCTTAGAATCGCTTCTCTGTTTTTTGCAGATGATGTGGTCCTACTGGCTTCATCAGTTCGTGATTTACAACTTTCACTGGAGCGGTTTGCAGCCGAGTGTGATGCGGCCGGGATGAGGATCAGTTCCTCCAAATCCGAGGCCATGGTCTTGAGCCGGAAAAGGGTAGCATGCCCTCTCCGGGTCGGGGAGGAGGTCCTGCCCCAAGTGGAGGAGTTTAAGTATCTCGGGATCTTGTTCACGAATGAGGGAAAACTGGAGCGTGAGATCGATAGGCGGATAGGTGCAGCGTCCGCAGTGAAGCGGGCGCTGTACCGGTCTGTCGTGGTGAAGAGAGAGCTGAGTCAAAAGGCAAAGCTCTCAATTTACCGATCGATCTACGTTCCCACCCTCATCTATGGTCATGAGCTTTGGGTTATGACCGAAAGAACAAGATCTCGGATACAAGCGGCTGAAATGAGTTTTCTCCGCAGGGTGGCTGGACTCTCCCTTAGAGATAGGGTGAGAAGCTCAGTCATCCGGGAGGGACTCGGAGTAGAGCCGCTGCTTCTCCACATCGAGAGGAGCCAGTTGAGGTGGCTCGGGCATCTGGTTAGGATGCCTCCTGGACGCCTCCCTGGTGAGGTGTTCCGGGCATGTCCCACCGGGAGGAGACCCAGAGGAAGACCCAGGACGCGCTGGAGGGACTATGTTTCTCGGCTGGCCTGGGAACGCCTTGGGATTCCCCCGGAGGAGCTGCTCCAAGTGGCTGGGGAGAGGGAAGTCTGGGCCTCCCTACTTAGGCTGCTACCCCCGCGACCCGACCCCGGATAAGCGGAAGAAGATGGATGGATGGATAAACAAAGTATCAAAAAACGAGCAAAACATAAGGTAGACGTATAAAATCAAAGACAGGAACAAATCTGCATTGGTTTTTGCCAGGATTCCAACAGATTCTGAAAACCATTTAGAGAGGTCAGGGCCGAGAGCTTCAGATCTTTTTGTAAGATATTCCATGAAGCAGGAGCAGAGTAGGAGAAGGCCCTTTTTCCAAGTTCAGTCCTCACTGACGGAACACTGCAGGTAATCATGTCCTGAGAGCGCACACTGTAGCTGCACTCACGCAAAGACATGTAGGAGGAGATGTATGAGGGCAGCAGACCAAGAAGTGATTTAAAGATGAAAATGTACCAGTGGAAGAGTCTGCGTGAGGTTAATGATGTCCAGTTAACCAGTGAATACAGGGTGCATTGGTGGGTACGATAATCACAGCCAGTTATGAATCTTAGTGCACCATGATAGACAACATCCAACATTTCAATTGATGAAATAATATATTTGTTGGGTGACCATAGCACTTCCTACTAATAATTATTATAGCCCTTTTTTGTAAAATTAAAAACAGGGTTTGTAATAGTTTTGCACGCTTTTCCCCAAACTTCAATACAATAGATTAAATATGGAACAATCATTACATTATACAATATATTCAAAACTTTGTCATTCAAAAACTATTTTACTTTATACAGTAATGCAATTGATTTTGTTATTTTTATTCTTAAGTAATTTCCATGAGATTTCCGAGTAAGCTCCTTATCCATAACGACACCCTAAAGTTTTATTTAATTAACTATGAATGTCAATGCTGTAAATTTTAAAGTTGTTGTTTAAAGTTAAAACTATTAATATTGGCATAGTTGAGAATTTTATGGTAAGAAAGTTCATGCTCAATAATCCAGGTACCAAATCCAATAATTCTCAGTCGGGTCATCTGGACAGCTTCCTTTTTATAGAAACTAGATGGAGGATGAAACGTGTCTATAAAAAAGAAAGTGTCCAGATGACCCGACTGAGAATTATTGGGTTGAGAATTTTATGTTTATTTGATGGTGATTTCCATCTTTTTGGAAGCTAAATACAAATACAAAGTGAACATTAATTTATTTGTATAGTTTATAGATTTTTTAGTCTTTTATATTGTTTATATCGATATCGAATTATATAGTTATCGACCAAAATTAAAAACTATATCGTGATAAAAAATTTGGCCATATCATACTGTTAAGGTCCCTGCTCAGGGACCGTGGAAAGAACACATTTGCAGACAGGACTCGGGAGGTAAAGTACAAAAAATAAATACTTTAATGACAGAAAAAGTAAGAGGCTGTTAGTGGCAGCATAAACTTACATAACTCAAGGAACAACTCGATGAAACAGGACTAGGAGGGGACCCAAACGATGATGACGAACCGATAAAGACAGGACTGACAGAGGAGCTTAAATACACACAGGCAGGGCTTGAGACACAGGTGAAAATAATCAGACTAATTGGAGCACAACACCAGGAAAGACTAGCGTGAACACTTGGGGAAGTAATAAATAACACAGACCAGGGCATAGGAACTAACTAAAACATGTAACATGAATACTAATTAAACTGGAGCTAAACAGGGAATTAAACTAAACAGGAATTAACTAATATGGAGCAGGACAGGGAAATAAACTAAACCTGAATTAACTAAAATGGAGCAGGGCTGGTTGAGAGGAAATCAACACAAGGAAAGTCCAGGAGAGGGCGCCAACCTCACAGTAGGAACAAAGAGCTGACTAAACACAAACAGACAGAACACAGAAACATAACAGACAACCAAGGGACACCAGCCCTAACAAATTGTGAATAAAAACTGAATGCAATGATGTGGAGGTGCCAACATCTAATATTTTATTCAGAATAGAACACGAATCACAGATCAAAAGTTTAAACTGAGAGAATGTATCATTTTAAGCGAAAAATATGTTGTTTCAAATTGTCATGGCCTCAATAAATCCCAAAAAAGTTAGGACAAGTCCGTTTTTACCACTGTGTGGCATCCCCTCTTCTTCTTACAACACTCAACAGACATCTGGGGACAGAGGAGACCAGTTTCTCAAGTTTAGAAATAGGAATGCTCGCCCATTCATGTCTAATCCACAGTATTCCTACGCCCCATGACGCTTTGCGCGAAATGTGCACACGACTTCCGGTTGACCGGAAACACAGTTTGTTTACATGCGAGTAATACAGTTGAAGACAGTCCAAACTTTGTTGTTTTAGTTCATTAAAAATGTGGGAACACCACTCGTTTTGTTAAAAGAGGAGGGACAAATAAAAAGAAATTACAGATGTTACCTGATCGCGCAGACATAATTTAAAAATACATAAATAGCGAACGCGTTTGCTCCGGCCTCTCGGCTAAGGTTTGTTAGCTGCTATCCCGGCTAAAAATACCGGTCGCATCTGAGATCTATCGTTTTAAGACAGTAAATCTTCCAAAACTCTCATTAATATCCCTCCCCGAATAAAAAGAAATAACAGATGTGACCTGATCGCGCTGACATAATTTAAAAATACATAAATAGCGAACGCGTTTGCTCCGGCCTCTCGGCTAAGGTTTGTTAGCTGCTATCCCGGCTAAAAATACCTGTCGCGTCTGAGATCTATCGTTTTAAGACAGTAAATCTTCCAAAACTCTCATTAATAAACCCTCCCCGAATAAAAAGATGTGACCTGATCGCGCTGACATAATTTAAAAATACATAAATGGCGAACGCGTTTGCTCCGGCCTCTCGGCTAAGGTTTATTAGCAGCTATCTCGGCTAAAAGTACCGGTCGCGCCTGACATATATCATTTTAAGACAGTAAATCATCCAAAACTCTCATTAATAAACCCTCCCTGAATAAAAAGAAATTACAGATGTTACCTGATCGCGCAGACACAGCCATAGAGAAGGATGCAGGAACACTCTTTCTTTGTTTTGGGTCCGTGTTGAAAACACTGTTGTTTTAGCCAAAGATTTAGCTTGGTCCGGTTGTTGGTGCAGCCGCGAACAGCACAGCAGGTACCTGAACCCCGGTAGGACATTTCAGTAAACGTTCCGTTTAAACAAAAGCTGTGTTTGCTCCGATAAAATGAATGAAAATAACTTTCAAAAACACCCGCGATCCATACTCCGCCTATGGAATAATAATAATAATAATAATAATGAATTCAATTTATAACACACTTTTCATTAATGAAAATCTCAAAGTGGCACTTCCGGTGTCGGACAGGAAGTTCAATGCACATTCGCTTCTACAGTGTCACCCCCAAGAATACTGTGGATACAGGCCTCTAACTGTTCAATCGTCTTGGACCTTCTTTGTTGCACCTTCCTCTTTATGATGAGCCAAATGTTCTCTATAGGTGAAAGATCTGGACTGCAGGCTGGACATTTCAGTACCGGATCCTTCTCCTACGTAGCCATGATGTTGTGATTGCTACAGAATGTGGTCTGGCATTACCTTGTTGAAAAATGCAGGGTCTTTCCTGAAAGAGATGATGTCTAGATGGGAGCATATTGTAATGATGCCAAGACTGCAGACGGAGTCCAGCCAAACGGGGTTTATTCAGAAACAGGGACGAGCTGCTATTACCGAGGCTGCAGCTCACGCCTCAACAGAAACGCGATACACATGCTAGCGAACACACTGCTAGCTGCCTGCTAACAACAACACGCTCCCGGGCTCTTCTTCTTCGTCTCCCTTTTTCCGGTCCCTCCTCCCTGCTCCTACCCCTCTCCTGCCCCCCCGACCAGTCCAACACATGAGGGCGGGGGACAACAGAATCACAACAGCTCAACAGAACCAGTACAGTATAACTGAACAAATACACAGAAATACTTGGACCCAAAGCAGAACCAAACACAGGGTCGTTACAATATGTTGTTCTAAAACCTGAACATAGTTCTCTGCATTAATGGTTCCTTTCCAGACATGCAAGCTGCCCATGCCACAAGCGCTCATGCAACCCCATACAATCAGTGATGCAGGCTTCTGAACGGAGCGTTGATAACAACTTGGGCTATCCTTGTCCTCTCTGGTCCAGATGACATGGCATCCCAGTGTTCCATAAAGAACTTCAAATCGTGACTCATCTGACCACAGAACAGTCTTCCATTTTGCCACACTCCATTTTAAATGACCCCTGGCCCAGTGCAAACGTCTGAGCTTGTGGAGCTTGCTTAGAAATGGCTTCCTCTTTGCACTGTAGAGTTTCAGCTGGCAACAGCGGATGGCACGGTGGATTGTGTTCACTGACAATGCTTTCTGGAAGTATTCCTGAGTCCATTCTGTTATTTCCTTGACAGTGGCATTTCTGTTTTAGGTGTAGTGATGTTTAAGGACCCAGAGATCACAAGCATCCAGTAGAGTTTTATGGCCTTGACCCTTACGCACACCGATTGTTCCAGATTCTCTGAATATTTTCATGATGTTATGCACGGTTGATGATAATAACTTAAAGGTCTTTGTTAATTTTTGCTGGGTAACACCATTCTGGTATTGCTGCACTATCTTTCTGAGCAACAATGATGGAATTGGTGATCCTCTTACCATCTTGGCTTCTGAGAGACACTGACACTCTGAGAAGCTCTTTTTATACCCAATCATGTTGTCAATTGACCTAGTTAGTGTTAACTTGTCTTCTAGCTATTCGTTATATGCTCAATTTCCTTTTCCCAACCACTTATAGCTACTTGTCCCAACTTGTTTGGGATTTGTTGACAGTGAAATTTTGAATCAACTTATTTTTCCTTTAAAATGTTACATTTACTCAGATTAAACTTTTGATCTGTCATCTATGTTCTATTGAGAATAAAATATTGACATTTGCCATCTCCACATCATTGCATTCAGTTTTTATTCACAATTTGTTTAGTGTCCCAACTTTTTTTGAATCCGGTTTGCATTTGAACAACCTGTAACTTTGCAAGTTCTCCAACTTAGAAATCACAGAGGGGTCTGACATTTTCAGGTGCATGCCCACTGTGAGCGTCATAATCTAAAAATAAAAAAATCCCGAAATCACAATGTATGATTTAAAAAATAATAATTTGTGTATTACTGCTGCAAATAAAGTATTTGAACACCTGCCAATCAGCAACAGTTCTGGCCCTCAAAGACCTTGTTAGTCTGCCTCTAAAAAGTGCACCTCCACTCCACTTATTATTTTAAATTAGAAGCACCTGTTTGAGGTTGTTAGCTGCATAAAGACACCTGCCCACCCCACACTATCAGTAAGACTCCCAACTACTAACATGTCTAAGACCAAAGAGCTGTCCAAAGTAGGGGTTGAACGAGTACATAATTTTTAACCTCGACATTAACATAAAAAAACTCGAACGGGACTCGAGTAGCCGATGACGTCACAGTGTCTTATGATGCAAAATAAATAAATAAATATAAATGCATAAAAAACGTCTTTACAAAAAGAAAAAAAAGACCAACAAAACATTGGGAGCATTTATTATGCTCCTATCATTTATCATACTGCAGATAAGTCACAGGAAAAACAAAACTATTAGTTATTAATATTAATATTAAAAGTGAAAGTAAGGCGCTGAACCGAAACTTAAAAAACAAATGGGGCCACAGCCACACCGTACCACGCCTGCAGTGCTGTGCAATTTAGGTTTACTTTTAGAGATTGTGTTTATAGGTTTTTAATAGCTAGAGAGATGAATATTTGCTGCTTTTTGTTTGTGAAACGAGAGAAAGGACGCCGTTTCGGCCGTGTTATATATGTGACCTGCAATGCAACACTGCCCCCTGCTGTCACAATCTACTACGGTGGTCAGAGCAAAGAAAATCAACAGGATGATTCAATGAGTAGCGCAATTTATAAAATTATAAACTGTTTTACCTTTTTGACAAGACGGCCTGCTCCATTAACATCCGTGCGCACACAGGAATCCATTTTGTAGCGTCTACTAAAAGCTAAAAGCTACCTCGCGCGCTGTGAAATGTGACGTACTACGGGTACCCGAGGTGGACAAA
>JBBPBX010074265.1:0-17619 GCA_038048925.1 Garcialebias charrua
TGTGGAATATTGCCACTAGCTAGGTTTATGTTAAATATCATTAGTTGGCTAGCTCTACCGTTAGCTAACACGAGCTGAGACAATACCCATATTTCTGCGAGAAATGCACACCAACATCGCCTGTTAAAAAACATTTTAATACCAACTTCATACATTATGATTAAAAAAACATACTTACTGGTATCTGTTACGATATTTCCCAAGAGAAGAGTGAAACGCGCTCAAAAATGAGGCATGCGCAGTGTGCGTGTGTGGTTCTATTCTGAGCATGCGCGAGATGTCTTTTTATCGCGATATGATACGGGATTTGTTCACACTTATCAAAAACTTACTTTTTCTAAATGAAACGAGCTCAAGTTAACTGAGCTACTGAGATTTTTTGACCACAAATTACAAGTAACTTACTAAAAGTGAGTCTTAATCACTATTTGATGAAAACTGATTTAAGTCAATTTACTATTTTTAATTAAATACCATGTTTCCATTTACAGTGTATTCAAATCCATGTTTATTACAGTAATTGATTAATGAGATAGTCCACACATCCCAAAACACATTGATTGTAGTACATTCAATTTAGAAATGAACACACCAACCTTTAAAAATAAAGAAACTGTGCTCTAATTTGACTTTTAGTGAAGTGGAACTTTTGTTTAGTTAAATTTTTTAATCTGTTAATATACAAATGCTGTTTTAGTCACATTTTATGATTTTGAATCTCTCTAGATAAAGAAAGAGCGTTTACAACAAAAACAGGTCAGTCTCTCTTATCATGGTGACCTAACCAGGCTGAAAGAAAATCCTCTTTATGACTCTGCTGTTCATCTGTTCTCTAGTTCAGCTCTCTGGTCATCCAATGACTTAGCAAAAAAAAAAAAACATAAACATTACACTGTCTAAAGTCTCCAAGTTGTCAGAGAAGGCATCATTAAAAAAAAACATTAGCAGGTTACTGTCTGTCCTAGGCTGCTGTCCTTAACAAGTGAAATGACAAACACAAACACATCTTCTGGTATGTGCTGGTGAAGATTCTCAGTCGTCCAGGACATGATAAAATCAGAACAAGCGCTCAATGCAAAAACAACTGGACTTTATTTGTTGCAGAAAGGGTGAAACGTTTTCTGCAACAAATAAAGTCCAGTTGTTTTTGTATTGAGCGCTTGTTCTGATCTTCTGGTATGTGTTGTTTCTGTTTGTGACTTATATAAATAATGTGTGTGCTTGTGAGACATTTAAAGATGTTTTGAACTTCTGGCAGGTCTCTCTGATGGCGTGGAGATTGAACAGGGGCCGCGGTCGTCAGCTACTTCATCTGCCGGAGAGTCTGGATCGAGAACTGCATCCAGGGTCTTTGAGCATGTCTTAAAAGGAAAAAAACAAGGAGTTTTAAAATCTAGACAAAATAAAGGAATTAAAGAAACATACAGATAAGCGTTATTGGTTTTTAATGTTAACTACTACAACCTGCAATAGGTCAAGAATGGCTCCACGCTCAAAATGTCCTTGTGAAGACCAGCCAGCAGTGATGGTGGGCTCATTCCGGTCATCAGGATGTCGTGGGTCAAAACACAGTCTGTTCAGCGTTCTCCTGGAAAACTTCTCAACATAGATGTCATGCCTTAAATGACACCAACATGAAAAATGTGGTTGATATCTAACACATATTAGCAAATCTATTTGTAGAAGTGTTTTTTAAAAAATGTCAAAAAACTATTCCAGATCTTACCATTGTAGAAAACATTTAAAACCGTACATATGTGATTGCATTTATTATCTAGTGCCACTAGAAAACAACAATAATTAACACAATACAATAAACTACAATTGTACAATGTTGAATAGTTTTTTGACTGGGATAAGACATGATAAGTGATATTGTATTATTCCAATTGTTGGTGAAGTTTCACTGAAAGTCACCTTTCTGGGTATTTGTGTTATAAGCGTAATATGAAATGTCTTCAGGAACACTGATTAAACTCACTTTAAAACTTGCAGCTCATCCAAGTAGCAGGTGCAGTTCGTTTTTGGGCTGGTCTCTTCCATGTACAAGGTAACTGGGTGCAGGTTGGTGTATTTCCAACATGGTTGCAGCCACCTCCTCTGCAAAAACAATCACAAACACAATATACAACTATTGTATGTGTCATTATGGAATTCACATGCAAAATATATTGTTTGTAATATATTTAAGATTTTCACACATGTTACGTCTAAAGTGTAAGCTGTATAAACAGCATAAGTGCATTAGTAAATCAAAGATAATTAAATTTCCCTAGGAAAGCTATCACTTGGGATAGTTATTATTTTTCACATCACAACATCACCAATTGTCTCAGGCTTAATTTAAGACATAGTTTACAGAAATCAAATAAGAAATAAGGACGCTGTGAACATTTGTGTGACTCAAACGTCATGTTTTTGTTTACATACTGTGCTTATACTGACGGCTCATTATGAAGACATGGCGCTAGTTATAGCAGCTAACAGAAGATGTTGAACCTGTAACAATAACCAAACCAGTCTAAATATCAGAAGTATTGGTGTGAGAAATTTAAAACATTTATTTCTGACGCTTGGATAATACAGGTTGTTGACAACTACACACAACGGCTCACCCTGCTGGACATCCGCAAAAAGCCTGAAGGAGTTCCCCAATTTCCATCAGCGCACACAATCACCTCCTCTCGTATCTGCGGCACAATGTTCAGGCATTTTGACCAGTGGTTGTCCACTATTTTAAGAAATCAAGCTTCTAAATTACAACTCTCTATCATTACGAAGCTCCTCGGCTCCTTCCTAACCCCCGGCATCCGGTTTCGGCTTTTTGCCGTCCAATCAGAACGCTCGTTTCTGCCGAGCTTTGCGTGATGACGTCAACTGGTAAAAGGTCTATTCCTGACAATGCCAGTGGCAGAGGCCATTGGCTGAACATAGGAAACCCCAGAAAAAATCTCAACTGGCTGAATGAAGTTTCCAGATTTAGCAAAATACAACATCTGTTTATAATCTGTCTCCAGTCCTTTGAATGGTTCAGCTGCTTCTGAGAACTCCACCCCAAGCTCTTCTACTTCTTGGTTTTGATCTAGACCAAACTGATGAAATAAAGACATGGTCTTTGACTGCAGTCTGCCGACAATATCACTGATTAAATTGGAGGCATGCTGTACCACAAAGTTTAAGTTTGAATATGTCATAGAAGATTTGGATCTAAGATGGGCTAAAAAGAGTGCCACCTGATTGGTAATGCCTTCTGGCTCTAGTTCATCCCAATTCTCTTCAACTTCCTCATTTTGCTGTGCTGGCTCCATTTCAGCATGCAAAATTTCAACATTCTGTACTGATGGGGCTGGACCTTCAAAATGGTCAACAAGAGCCTTTCCATCTTCATGCTCTTTTTCCAAGTGTCTTTTAAAAGACCGCATGTAAGAAAATGTCCTACCACAACCATTTTCACAACACTGGAAATGTGTTGATACTGAGTTTAGATGGTGTACTACACGTAAATTCATTCATTCAACCTTTATTTATACAGGCTAGCCTCGTTGAGTCACGGGGACTCATTTACAAGAGGGACCTGTCTCACTCACACCAAACAACCATCCACTCTCACACTCACACCTAGGGTCAATTTAGAGTCACCAATCAGCCTAACAAGCATGTTTTTTGGTCTGTGGGAGGAAACCGGAGTACCCGGAGGAAACCCACGCATGCACGGGGAGAACATGCAAACTCCACCCAGAAAGGCCCCGGACCGGGATTTGAACCGGCAACCTTCTCGCTGAGAGGCAGCAGCTCTACCAGTTGTGCCACCGTGCTGCCCAAATGCACAAAAATGCACAAATGCACAAAAAGACTCTTGATACCCCCTGAAATACGTTTTTTGCACTTACAGCAAGTATATGCCGTATTCCCATACTCGTACATAGAAATAATTGAATAGAACTGAGCCTCTCACAGCTGCACTGACTAATTACGTACAAGACCTCTAAATCTTTTGAGGAACTTCAGCCTAGGTCCAGCTCTTGGGATCAAATGGTTGATGGTAGCCTCATCTAAAAGAAGAAAACTCTCCTCATCAATCCCCTCCTCTGAAAAACAAAAATAGATAAAACAAAAACAAACAGACACTATCATTTAGTACAACAAAATAAAATGAAGCACTTACAACTATGCTGCTTCATTCAAGGAAAAAAAATCACAAATATTAAACTAAGAATCATATTTGCAATATTTAAATGATTATTAATTAACTGAAAATGTCTAGGCTATTTTTGTTCTAGTCTATAACCCAGGTCTATGCCATGTACTGTTGCTATACAGCTGGGTATTAAATAAAAAACTCTCAAATGTTTTTTATACACAACCCTTACTGCTTTGTTGCCAATTAATCTAATTAGCTGCAAAATGCTCCCCTACCAAAATTACCTTTTAATAAAAATGGTAAAATTTCTTGGTTTAATCCTTTTAATAAAAATATACAACTTAATATAACATTTGTTTTAATCAAGAAATGTGATTTTTAAGCAGCTATTTAGCACAATTTAGAGCAGGTGGAAGAAGGACTGAGCACTGATCAAGGTTAACAGTGCCACATACTTAAACTTCACAGGCCTCTCTCCACTGCAGGGACTCTAAAGTGACAAATTTGAAGTTTTATTAGCATATTTCTCTATAAAGATATTGTTTGAGATTTATGTGAAGTTGTCAGAAGGCTAGCCGCAGACATAAATTAAAAAAGAATGCAGTCAACTCCCAAATAATCACTATGAGTAGCAATGCAGACATGACATGCTGTGGATGTCAAAAATCTATTTCTTACCTTTAAATTTGAGTGATTTTATCACTTGTTTTATTTTATTTATTTTTTAAGCAAGCCTAATCTGCATCCACATGATTTTATCTTTTGATCTTAGTCAATATTATTATTGATTTTATTTGATTTTATCACTTGTTTTATTTTTTGCTTTGTTACACTTTGTAGCACTTTGAGATTTTTATTAATGAAGAGTGCATTATAAATTGAATTCATCATTATTATTATTAATATATATATTAATAATTAATATATTAATATAGGGGCGGCCGTGGCACAGTGGTAATGGCAGTCGACCCCCGATCGGAAGGTTGGAGGTTCGAATCCCGCATCCGCCCACATATGTCGTTGTGTCCCTGGGCAAGACACTTAACCCCAAATTGTTCCCGGTAGGTCTGGATGGCGCCTTGCAAGGCAGGCTACCACTACCGGTGTATGAATGTCTGAATGAATGGGTGGATGGTTGGTATTGTAAAGCGCTTTGGGGCTCCTCACAGGGGGCTGGAAAGCGCTATATAAATAAGCTCCATTACCATTTACCAATATTACCTTTAAATCTTTCTACAAAGTCTGTCAGCTGCCACTCTGTCAATGTGTTGATGACAAAGCTGTCCATTTATCTAAAACAAATAATAAACGAATTTATACACTCACCAGCATGTCAGGAACAAACTAGCAGTTATTTTGGGACATGGAGAAAATTATATCAGGACGTGTCACCGTTGATATCCAGGCCATTCATCTCCTTTTAGTTAGGTTCGACACGACACATGAGCAGAGCACCCTCGCGCTGCTTCCAGCAGGAAACAGAAACTGAAAGTACGTTTTCTATCTACTTTCAGGTCGTGTGACCGGACATTACATTCACTAACACAGCATGTTTAGACCATTGCAAAACAGTTAAAACCTTCTTAGATTCTAACAAAAAAACTAGAGACTGAGCTTCTTTTAATAGGTCTTAAAAAATGGCGGTTTCTTTCCCACAATGCTGTGCGCCGTGGACCATCATACTTTGCGCCGCGGACCAGTGACGTCACGCTCCAAAGCTAGCGCTAGCAAGCATACACGAGTGACACGTGAACAGTGTAACTGTTAGCGCAACATTGTGTGTAACACAGAGGTGGGTAGAGTATTCAACATTTTTACTCAAGTAAAAGTATTGTTACTTGAACCAAATATTACTCAAGTAAAAGTAGTGAGTAGGCATCCAAAAATGTACTTGAGTAAAAGTAATTAAGTACTTTGATTATAACCTACTCAAGTAGTGAGTAACTGCGGAGTACCATCTCGTTTCATTAAATTATAACATGCAAATGGATTTACAAGGAAACATAACTTTTAATGAGACTGAACATACATTGTTATAAATAAAAACACAAAGGCAATACCAGCCAAAAGGATTTAGAAATAAACCACTTATCTTTTACATAGTTGTAAATAAAAAAACAAACACAAAGGCAACTGTAGCCCACATAATTCTGCTAAATAATAATAAACTTGACTTTCTGCAAAACTTTGTTTCTACCAGTAAATGTTGGAACTCATTTTCTTACATTTTGACATCCTATAAACAGCACTAACTGTTTACCAGAATCTCCGACGTCACTCAACATGGCCCGCGCGAAGAGTTTGTTGTGGTCATGTGACTGGTTGGCTTCACTTGATTGGTTACATGTCAGGTGACAATAAGTTACGCAATAATTTTGCGGCAAATGTTTTTACATACTTGAAACAAAAGTAACTGTAGCGATCGGCAGAAAGCCCATAGTAACTGAGTAAAAGTTGTGGTTTTCTCCCCTAAAATTTACTCAAGTAAAAGTACAAGTCTTTCACATTTAAACTACTCTCACAAGTACAATTTTCTCAAAAATCTACTTAAGTAAATGTAACGGAGTAAATGTAACTAGTTCCTACCCACCTCTGGTGTAACACAAATAATGATTAACGGTGAGATCGTAATGGTTGGCACCTCTGTAAAAACTTAATTCGTTACATTTGTTTTTCAGCAGTTTAGAATGTATTTTGTTGTTCGCAAAGACATGAGAAAGCTAAGCTAACTAAGCTAACAAATTAGCCTGCCGGTGAGCAAACCAGTTAGATAGCTGGGAAACTCAAAATAAACATGACCATACAGTTATGTACATTATAAACTAAGTTCATTTGACAAGTGGCCAAAAGAAAAGCTGAAAAGCTTTTCTGATAGCTTAAATGATAGCCATTTAGCCCTTATCATTTAAGCGCTAAATGGCTAGCTATGTTGTAGCTACCTAAACTAACAAGCCTTGATCGACCATAAAAATGAATTACTTTAATATGTAACACAACACAGACACCATGAATTAGATATATAATGTGCACAAACCTTTTTTTCAATGATTTGCTTCGCCACAAAGATGATCAGTCAACTTCTCTCCAGCACTTGTGTGAGCTCAAGGAGCATCGAGCCTATCTCAGTGACTGGGGTGGCGGGCGCAGTTTGGTGGAGGAGGAGCACGTCTTGTCAACGTGATGACGTTCCAAGCAGAAAATAACCCAGGTGCTGGGTCAAGCGATGCATGTTGGGTTGATGAATTTTGAATAAGAGTTTGACCCAGCGCATGAGTTACACAAAAACAACCCAGCTCCCATAAAAATAACTCATATTGAGTTAACCATTTCATAACCCAGCTGTTGAGTAGTTGAAATAACCCAACCTTTTTTAGTGTGATAAGGGTGTCATACAACTGTTATGCTATTGTTATTATGACATACACAATTGAAAAAGGTACTTTGTCTAAAAAAGCAGATGCAGCATTTTCGATTAAGGGGTTTACAAACTGGAAGAATGCTTGATACAGGTAGTCCCCGACTTACGAGCGCTCTGACCTACGTGGTCCCGGACTTACGAGCTGGCGAATTTTTGGAAAAAACGCAAAAAATACAGAGTTTTTCTGTGTTTTTTTCACCACAGTTCGTTAGCTAAACATGTGGACACACGTTTCCGATCATTTTTATGCACTCGTAAGCAGTTTTTCGATGAAAAACGAGTGTTCGTAGTCGCGCTAGCAAAACCGTTCCAACTTACGAGCGAAATTCCGGACTTACGAGACACGTGGCGGTCATTCCGAGTTACGAGATTTCCATGTTATGAGCAACTCGTTGTAACGGAACTCGCTCGTAAGTCGGGGACTACCTGTACTGTTGATGTGCAATTTCAGGAAAGGTTCACTCAAGCTGATTTAAATGTGTTGGAGAAACTGGAGGCTGTTTTACTTTCTGGAGATGGGGATGAAACTGTGGACCAATATCCAGAATTAAGTAGCCACAGTCTGAAGGTTCAGTTGAACATGTTCCATGCTAAGTATGCAAGTCCAGTGATGAAGTGGTCACATTACTCAGTGGAACCGCTTGTTAGATTGCTTTTGGTGAATCCAGTGTCTTCAGCTGAGGCAGAGAGGAGTTTTAGTGCTCTCAGGAGGCTAAAGGCATGGCTCAGATCAACAATGACTCAAGAAAGGCTTAATAATGTTGCCATGTGCCATGTCCACCAGACAAAATTAGACAATTTAGACATTTATCAAAAATGTCAGCAGTTTGTGTCAATGAGTGACAGAAGAAGGAAGGTGTTTGGCACCTTTAAATGAGTCTGTGCTGGGACTTTTTTCAAAGTTTAGGTTTTTAATTTTGATGTCAAAATCTCAGATGGAATGTTGGGGTACTTGCCAAGGAATTATAATAAAATCGGTTCCTCAACTCTCAGCATGACATGGACAAATGTATGCAAATTACGGATCAGTGTTAGATTATATTTTATAAAATGGTAAAATGTATTAGTTTGGCATTTATTGAATCCAGCTTCTTATGTTTGAAAAGAAAAAATTCTGGAGGAGTTTCATCTGTGTATCTGTAAAGTCTTTGTCTGAAGAGATGTCCAACTCCAGGTGTTCTGTTGGTGTCCAGATAACCAGCTCTGCAGCTCCAGGCACGTCACTGTCAGCTGAAACTGGAAGAATAAATGTACAGTATGTTTTAATGAAGGGTGAAAATATCTGTCACATAATTTAATTAATTTTTTTCATTTACCCTTTATTTATACAGGTACCCATACCATGCCATTTTATTTATAGAGCACTTAAAATAGCGACAAGGCCAACAAGTGCTGTACAAACAAATAGGCAACATACACAATGAAGTAAAAAAACAGAATATAGACATAAAAACATTGCAGATAATAAATATAACAACCAACATGTGTGAAGCAAACAGTTTCAAACACAGATCATCTGGTGTTGAGAGCTACTGAATAGTAGTGGTTTTTAAAACAGGATTTGAAAACTGAGAGGGAGAGGGCCTGTCTGACGAGCAGAGGTATCTCGTTCCAGCGTCTTGGTCCTGCTACAGAGAAGGCCATGTCACCTCTGACCTTAAGACGAGTGGAACTGTGAGAAGTGACTGGTCCGCTGACTTCAGAGAACAGAGATGGGGGTGGGGACTGTTCAACGATTTGTAGACATACAGGAGAAATTTAAACTGGATTCGAAGATGAACTGGTAGCCAGTGCAGGGAGGCCAAGACTGGTGTAATGTGCTCTCTTTTGTCTGTACTGGTTAAAAATCAAGCTGATGCGTTTTGGACCAGTTGTAGTCGTGCAATGGTGGTCTGACTGATACCAAACAGGAGTGGAATGTGAGTACTGGTAGTCTCGCTGAGTCACGAGAACTAATTTTTAAGAGAGACTTGTTTAGGAAGCAGGTGGTAGAGGTTAAAGGTCCACTGACATGATTTTTTTTACTATTCATAAAATTGCTCAATATATATATGTTTTATCATTTAAATATGTTCGTTTTTGCAAACATAATGATAAATCACTTTAATTTTGCTTTAAAAGTGATTTTGAACTTCAAGCCGTGTTTAATCATGGGAAATCCGATTACACGTGAACGCACCATCTGTGACGTAGTGAGAGGCAGAGGGCTCTGGTCTCTTTAATAGCAGACAATTTAAAACCCAACGAATTTAGCAATCTATGTGAAGATTTGAGCTATTTGTCTTCATTTTGGTAAGCAGAAAATAGTTTGGGTGATGGAACAAGAAACGACAGGATCTAATTTAGGTCTGATGCTGTATCAGACTTACCTTCATGTGAGCTGCTCACACGCGCGCACTGTGACAAGCCTAGAGCTCTGCCTCTCACTCTGGTATTATTTGCTGGTATTATTTGCTGGTATTATCCCTGATGTAGCTCGGTGAAGGGTGGGTTGGGTGGTGGCCGAGGGCGGGGACCCTGACGGTCTGAACCTCGGCTACAGAAGCTGGCCATTGGGACATGGAATGTCACCTCTCTGGTGGGGAAGGAGCCTGAGCTAGTGTGTAAGGTTGAGAGGTTCCGGCTAGAAATAGTTGGACTCACCTCAACGCATGGCTCTGGCTCTAGAACCAGTTTCCTTGAGAGGGGTTGGACACTCTTCTACCAGTTGCCCCTGGTGAGAGGCGCAGAGCAGGAGTGGGCATACTTGTTGCCCCCCATCTTGGTGCCTGTACGTTGGGGTTCACCCCGGTGAACGAGAGGGTAGCCTCCCTTCGCCTACGTGTGGGGGGACGGGCTCTGACCGTTGTTTGTGCCTATGCGCCAAACGGCAGCGCAGATTACCCACCCTTTTTGGAGTCCTTGGAGGGGGTATTGGAGAGTGCGCCTCCTGGGGACTCCCTTGTTCTGCTGGGGGACTTCAACGCTCACGTGGGCAATGACAGTGAGACCTGGAGGGGTGTGGTTGGGAGGAACGGCCCCCCTGATCTGAACCCGAGTGGTGTTTTGTTGTTGGACTTCTGTGCTCGTCATGGATTGTCCATAACGAACACCATGTTCAGGCATAAGGGTGTACATATGTGCTCTTGGCACCAGGACACCCTAGGTCGCAGTTCGATGATCGACTTTGTTGTCGTCTCATCTGATCTGCGGCCGCATGTCCTGGACACTCGGGTGAAGAGAGGGGCGGAGCTGTCAACTGACCACTACCTGGTGGTGAGTTGGCTCCGATGGTGGGGGAGGATGCCGGTCAGACCTGGCAGACCCAAACGTATTGTGAGGGTCTGCTGGGAACGTCTGGCAGAGTCTCCCGTAAGACGGAGCTTTAACTCCCACCTCCGGGAGAGCTTTGAACACGTTCCGAGGGAGGCGGGGGACATTGAGTCCGAGTGGGCCATGTTCCGCGCCTCTATTGTCGAGGCAGCTTATCAGAGTTGTGGCCGCAAGGTTGTTGGTGCCTGTCGTGGTGGCAACCCTCGAACCCGGTGGTGGACACCGGCGGTGAGGGATGCTGTCAGGCTGAAGAAGGAGTCCTATTGGGCCTTTTTGGCCTGTGGGACCCCGGAAGCAGCAGATAGGTACCGACAGTCCAAGCGGCATGCGGCTCGGGTGGTTGCTGAGGCAAAAACTCGGGCGTGGGAGGAGTTCGGAGAGGCCATGGAGAATGACTTCCGTACGGCTTCGAGGCGATTCTGGTCCACCATCCGGCGTCTCAGGGGGGGAAAGCGGTACGCGACCAACACCATTTATGGTGGGGATGGCGTGCTGTTGACCTCAACTCGGGATGTTGTGAGTCGGTGGGCGGAATACTTCGAAGACCTCCTCAATCCTACTGGCACGTCTTCCACTGAGGAAGCGGAGCCTGGGGACTTTGGGTCGGGCTCTCCAATCTCTGGAGCTGAGGTCACCGAGGTGGTTAAAAAGCTCTGCGGTGGCAGGGCTCCAGGGGTGGATGAGATTCGCCCTGAGTTCCTTAGGGCTCTGGATGTTGTGGGGTTGTGTTGGCTTACGCGACTCTGCAATATCGCGTGGACATCGGGGGCAGTTCCCTTGGATTGGCAGACTGGGGTGGTGGTTCCCCTATTCAAAAAGGGGGACCGTAGGGTGTGTTCCAACTACAGGTAGTCCCCGACTTACGAGCGCTCTGACCTACGAGGTTCCGGACTTACGAGCTGGCGAATTTTTGGAAAAAACGCAAAAAATACCGAGTTTTTCTGTGTTTTTTCACCACAGTTCGTTAGCTAAACATGTGGACACACGTTTCCGATCATTTTTATGCACTCGTAAGCAGTTTTTCGATGAAAAACGAGTGTTTGTAGTCGCGCTAGCAAAACCGTTCCAACTTACGAGCGAAATTCCGGACTTACGAGACACGTGGCGGCCGTTCCGAATTACGAGATTTCCATGTTACGAGCAACTCGTTGTAACGGAACTCGCTCGTAAGTCGGGGACTACCTGTATAGGGGGATCACACTCTTAAGCCTCCCTGGTAAGGTCTATTCAGGGGTTCTGGAGAGGAGGGTCCGTTGGATAGTCGAACCTCGGATTCAGGAGGAGCACTGTGGTTTTCGTGCTGGTCGTGGAACACTGGACCAGCTCTACACCCTCAGCAGGGTCCTGGAGGGCGCGTGGGAGTTTGCCCAACCAGTTTACATGTGTTTTGTGGACTTGGAAAAGGCATTCGACCGTGTCCCTCGGGGGGTTCTGTGGGGGGTACTCCGGGAGTATGGGGTACCAGGCCCATTGATATGGGCTGTTAGGTCCCTGTACGACCGGTGTCAGAGCTTGGTCCGCATTGCCGGCAGTAAGTCAGGCTCGTTTCCAGTGAGAGTTGGACTCCGCCAAGGTTGCCCTTTGTCACCGATTCTGTTCATAACTTTTATGGACAGAATTTCTAGGCGCAGCCAAGGTGTTGAGAGGATCCGTTTTGGTGGCCTTAGAATCGCTTCTCTGTTTTTTGCAGATGATGTGGTCCTATTGGCTTCATCAGATCGTGATCTACAGCTTTCGCTGGAGCGGTTTGCAGCCGAGTGTGATGCGGCCGGGATGAGGATCAGTTCCTCCAAATCCGAGGCCATGGTCTTGAGCCGGAAAAGGGTAGCATGCCCTCTCCGGGTCGGGGAGGAGGTCCTGCCCCAAGTGGAGGAGTTTAAGTATCTCGGGGTCTTGTTCACGAATGAGGGAAAACTGGAGCGTGAGATCGATAGGCGGATAGGTGCAGCGTCCGCAGTGAAGCGGGCGCTGTACCGGTCTGTCGTGGTGAAGAGAGAGCTGAGTCGAAAGGCAAAGCTCTCAATTTACCGATCGATCTACGTTCCCACCCTCATCTATGGTCATGAGCTTTGGGTTGTGACCGAAAGAACGAGATCTCGGATACAAGCGGCTGAAATGAGTTTTCTCCGCAGGGTGTCTGGACTCTCCCTTAGAGATAGGGTGAGAAGCTCGGTCATCCGGGAGGGACTCGGAGTAGAGCCGCTGCTTCTCCACATCGAGAGGAGCCAGTTGAGGTGGCTCGGGCATCTGGTTAGGATGCCTCCTGGACGCCTCCCTGGGGAGGTGTTCCGGGCATGTCCCACCGGGAGGAGACCCAGAGGAAGACCCAGGACACGCTGGAGGGACTATGTTTCTCGGCTGGCCTGGGAACGCCTTGGGATTCCCCCAGAGGAGCTGCTCCAAGTGGCTGGGGAGAGGGAAGTCTGGGCCTCCCTACTTAGGTTGCTACCCCCGCGACTTGACCCCGGATAAGCGGACGAAAATGGATGGATGGATGGATGGATGGTAGCTCGGTGAAGGAGGACTTTAAGGCTTTAGCTGGGCTCTGTGTCTGCTTCAAGATAAATAAGAATGTGCGCCACCTGTTTCAGAGCTTTTTAGCTCGTTTTCAGGTTGTTCATCGCTTCACCGTGATATGCTAGTAGAAGTAACCTGCAACCACTTCTTCAACTCGTCCCCCATCCCTCCCTCGTCTGTAGCAGGCAGCAGGATGATTATATTTTTTAAATTAAATTCACAAAGCTCGGACTAACTTCGCTCGCACTGTTCGCACATAAACAAACGCAGTTTTCGCTCCTCCTGAAGTCGTGCACATATTACATGCAAAACGTCATCAAAACGATTTACTTACAGTTCAGGAAATGCATGCACACTGTAAATTGTGTAAATACACAATAATACCATGAGTACTTTGCACCAAAACAATTTAATTACTTACCTTTTGGACGTATCTTGCCGTGTAAGGTGATCAGACGGCTCCTCTGCGTGTCATGGGCTTCTTGCAAACTGCACAGGCGTGCGCATGTGTATTAACTAAATGTATGCTACCATGACCTGTATGCTGGCTGGACAGAACAGCGGTAGTTTAAAAAAAAAATGTTGGGGTTCGTAGACGGTGGGAAGCGGAGATAACTTTTTTTCTTTTCTTTCTGACTAGCGGCATGAATGGGGTTTTAATCAGAAATACACAGCACTGAAAGTAAAATACGTAAACGAAATATTGGTGGGGACTGTCCCCCTACAGGCCAAGATTGGTGGGGACATGTCCACACCAGTCCTTCGGGAAGTTACGCCACTGCATATGCAGTCACATGCACATCTACATATCTACATACGATACCTGCATGTGCATCCCTGCATCTATTTGTATGTGGTTGTAAGCAGGCATAAGTGTATAAGGCTTCTCTAATGGAACATTCAATAGTGACTGTGAAGCATCAGAGACCCGACCCCCAAGACCCGAAGCAGATAAAGGGGGTCCGGAGCCCAAGACCCCAAGAGGGACCCCAAGCACAGAGCCTCCAGGGCCATCCAGACAGGATGAACCACACGCCCACCCCCCAGATCCGACCACAGTGGAGAACCGGAAGAGCCCCACCAGCGACCACACACAATGGCCCCCCGGGGCCAATAGCGACATATTCACAGGCCTCCGCTGGAACCCGCTGCACCAATGTAGCCCCAGGACTATAATAATAATAATATAATAATAATCATTTTATTTAAAAGTGCCTTTCAGGACACCCAAGGACACTTAACAAACCAATACAGTTCAAACATTATCAGTGACAAATTGAAATATAAAATACATAAAGATTATAAAATGCAAAATAATAAAAATACATTTAGTAAAGTTAATGATAAGCTAGTCTAAAGAGATGTGTTTTCAGGGCTGTCTTGAACAGAGAAAGGGAGGTGGTGTTTCGAAGGTCTGGCGGTAGAGCGTTCCAGAGGTGAGGGGCAGAGCAGGTGAAGGCCCTGCTCCCCATGGTGGAGAGGCGGGCAGAGGGTACATGGAGATGTAGCGAAGAGGAGGATCTGAGAGAGCGTGATGGGATGGAGATTTGTAGGAGGTCAGATAGATAAGGAGGGGCAAGGTTGTGGATAGCTTTGAACGTGAGGAGTAGAATTTTGAAGATGATGCGTGATTTAACCGGGAGCCAGTGGAGCTGCTGCAGGACAGGAGTGATGTGGTTATAGTAGGAGGTTTGAGTGATGACACGGGCAGCTGAGTTCTGGACCATCTGTAACTTGTGGAGAGATTTGTTGGGGAGGCCGTAGAGAAGGGAGTTGCAGTAATCGATACGGGAAGTCACAAGACTGTGCACCAGGATGGCTGTGGAGCGGGGTGTGAGAGAAGGACGGAGACGGTTAATATTACGGAGGTGGAAATAGGCAGACCGAGTAATATTGTTGATGTGTGAAGTGAAGGAGAGGGTTAGGGTTAGAGTTAGGTTAGGGTTGAGATACAAAGAGTGAATGAAGTAAAGTTTTTGGGTGTAATTATCGATGATAAATTGTCATGGAAAAAAAGGGTTGTAATTATCGATGATAAATTGTCATGGAAAAAACATATTAATTTTGTAAGAACTAAAATGTCTAAGTCCATGGCAGTACTATATAAAACGAGGGACTTACTGACTGACAAGGCTTTGTGTTTGCTGTATAATACAATTATTGTGCCAAATTTAATTTATTGTATTGGTGTCTGGGGTACAGCTTGTAAAACTGTAACCAAGTCTATTTTTATTTTACAAAAAAGAGCTGTAAGAATTATCTCAAGAAAACATTATTGTTATCCTTCAAGTATTTTATTTTATCAACTGAAATTACTCAAGTTTTATGATGTGGTGGACTACTTTATTCTATTACTAATCTACAGGGCTCAGAATCACAATTCACCATCGAACGTACAAGCGTATTTTGTAAAAAGGAGTAGTTGCTATAATTTAAAAGGAACGGATATTTTTGTTAAACCCAAGTTTAGAACAAGTTTGCGGGGTAGGTCTACTTTAATGAGGGGAATTGATTTATGGAATGGTTTGAATAATGATATTAAAAATGAGGAATCATTATTTGTATTTAAGAAAAAGATCAAGAATATGATGCTGATGAGATATAGTTAAGTTAGTTAATATTAGGGAAATATAAAGAATACTTGTGATAAGTTTTGGGGTTTGTTGTATTATTTGTGATTATTGCTTGAATTGATTGTTTGAATTGATTTTGTTAAGAAGGGGCAGAATTGATAAGATTTTATTCTTCTTCTGCCACATTTCATTTTATAGGTATTTTATATTGTTTTCTCTCTTGAAATTGTATTGTTTTTAATGGAAATGAAATGAATAAATAAATAAACAAACAAAGGAGAGAGTGGTGTCGAGGATGACACCGAGACTCTTGACCTGAGGGGAGGGGGATAGCAGAAAGTTGTTAAGGGGGACGAGAAGATGTTCGTCCCCCCACACGTAGGCGAAGGGAGGCTACCCTCTCGTTCACCGGGGTAAACCCCAACGTACAGGCACCAAGATGGGGGGCAACAAGTATGCCCACTCCTGCTCGGCGCCTCTCACCAGGGGCAACTCCAGAGTGGAAGAGTGTCCAACCCCTCTCAAGGAAACTGGTTCCAGAGCCAGAGCCATGCGTTGAGGTGAGTCTGACTATTTCTAGCCGGAACCTCTCAACCTCACACACTAGCTCAGGCTCCTTCCCCACCAGAGAGGTGACATTCCATGTCCCAATGGCCAGCTTCTGTAGCCGAGGATCAGACCGCCAGGGTCCCCGCCCTCGGCCACCACCCATCCCACATTGCACCCGACCCCTTTGGCCCCTCCCATAGGTGGTGAGCCCATGGGAAGGGGGACCCACGTCTCCTCTTCGGGCTGTGCCCGGCCGAGCTCCATGGGTGAAAGCCCGGCCACCAGGCGCTCGCCAACGTGCCCCACCTCCGGGCCTGGCTCCAGAGTGGGGCCCCGGTGACCCGCGTCCGGGCGAGGGAACATTGTATCCATTAATTGTATTCATCATAAGGGGTTTTTGGGCTGCACTTTGTCTGGTCCCTGTCTGCCTTGGGTGACCCTTCTAGGGGCATGAAGCCCCTGACCGCATAGCTCCTAGGATCATTGGGACACTCAAACCCCTCCACCACGGTAAGGTGGCAGCCCAGGGAGGGGGCGATATGTACCATTTAAGTTTTTTTTTTGTACTTCATTGTGTTTTATGAGTGTGGACAAAGTCAAACACTAAAGCTGTTTAGAAAAAGACTTGATTTCTAAACTTAAAAATATTTAGATCACAGATCAAAAGTTTAAACTGAGAGAATGTATCATTTTAAGGGAAAAATATGTTGTTTCAAAATTTCATAGCATCAGCAAATCCCAAAGAAGTTGGGACAAGTCCATTTTTACCCCTGTAAGTGGACCCCTTACCGATAGCCTTGGCCCCCCTCGGCCCTCCTTGGCCCTCCCAGCAATAAAAGTCTAGCTCCGCCACTGTGTACAGTTTCTGCTGTGGAAATGTGGGGCAAAGGAATGGAAATTCCTGATAGATTTTATTCAGCAATTAGAAAATTTCAACAACAAAAAAAATTGCCCTCACTCTTATGACGGTGTTATGTTTCAATGTATGATTCAGAGAAATGAGATTGTTTCTTCCTTCTTCATAAGTAATATATATCATATTGATACATATGGTACACATGTAAATGTGTACCAATGTTTGGCAGCACGGTGGCGCAACTGGTAGAGCT
>JBBPBX010074266.1:0-17619 GCA_038048925.1 Garcialebias charrua
CCTGGTTAAAACCAGACCCTTGTCCTTCACTTCGCTTTGTACTAGGGTCTGGGATTTCTCCCATAGACAACGATTTCTCCGGTCGATTTTTGACCGGACCAATCAGAGAACAGAAGGCGGAGTTTTGTTAGTTTAGCCTGGCGAGGTCCAGGCTATTCAGATAAATAGCTCAGAAACCACTCGGTGGATATTTTTTCTGCTACCAGTGTGTAATTATATGGCTCTAATTTACTGACTGTTGGCCTGGATGAAACATTTGAGATAAAATTCGATTTTTTATCATTTATTTTCGTAGCGCACCCGAGGCTGTTTGGAAAATGTCAAACCGAAACAATTTAAATCCAGCAGATTTGACCATTTCGTGAATTGATTTAGGAACTGTTAAGCTCAGGAACACTTCTGATATAACGTCAGCTAAGAAATATATTTTTTCTCAGCAAAGAAATAATAGTTTTTTACCTTGTTTTCTTGAAAATTCCTTCGTGGCGGCAGCCATTTTAACTGACGACGTCAGTCGACGTCGTTCAAAACTCCGCCTTCTGTTCTCTGATTGGTCCGGTCAAAAATCTACCGGAGAAATCCTTGTCTATGGGAGAAGTCCCAGACCCTAGTACGAAGCGAAGTGAAGGACAAGGGTCTGGTTTTAACCAGGCTAGAGCAGAGTAGGAGAAGGCCCTTTTTCCAAGTTCAGTCCTCACTGACGGAACACTGCAGGTAATCATGTCCTGAGAGCGCACGCTGTAGCTGCACTCACGCAGAGACATGTAGGAGGAGATGTATGAAGGCAGCAGACCAAGAAGTGATTTAAAGATGAAAATGTACCAGTGGAAGAGTCTGCGTGAGGTTAATGATGTCCAGTTAACCAGTGAATACAGGGTGCAGTGGTGGGTATGATAATCACAGCCAGTTATCAAAGTCAAAGTCAAAGTCAACTTTATTGTCAGATCTGCAATATGTACTGTACAGGACATACACAGGACCGAAATTGCGTTTCTCTCAGTCCCTCGGTGCAACAGTAAACATCTAAACATTGAAACACTGAAACATATAATAATTGACATAAGCATAAAATAGTAAAACTAACACTGTCCTGAGTTTTTTGCATAGTGGTATAAGAGTATGAAAATTTACACCAACTCTAAAACTAAAACATTAAACATTTAATGAACATAATACTGTCCTGAGTTTTTGCATACTAGTATAAAAAAAGAGTATAAAAAGTATAACTAAAATAAACTAAAGGTTTCTAGCATTGACATTTGCAAAGTGGCAAAGCAGCGTATGAGTTAATGTACACAGTATATGTATGAGGTAGTAGTTGATGTTGTTATAGAGGCAAAAAGTGGCATATGCAGTAAGGCACATTGGGCATCCCTAAATAAGACCGTTCAGAGCACACTGTATATGTATCAGCAGTGGTGTAGATATTAGAGTAGTGTAAATGTAAACAGTAGTAATTACATGTAAGCAGTAGTAATAAAAGTAAACAGTATTAATAAATGTAAACAGAGAATGTAAACAGTATTATGATTATAGGCAGTGATGTAATACAAACATTAGTGCAAGTATGAGAAGTAGTGCAAACTGTATGAGCACATGACCGAGAGTTTAGTGAATAACCCGTTTGATGACACAGAGTCCAGTGTTAAAATCTTTGTGTTGTGTGGTAATGTGTGAGAAAGTTTTAGTGTTAAGGCAGTTCAAATGGGAGGGGGGGCAGAGCAGGCAGAGTGTTTAGCATCCTGACTGCCTGATGAACAGAGCTGTCTCTCAGTCTGCTGGTTCGAGCCTGGAGACTCCTCAGTCTCCTCCCTGATGGCAGCAGTCTGAAGCAGCTGTGTAGTGGGTGTGTGGGATCACCTGCCATGCAGTGGGCTTTCCGAGTGAGGCGTTTGCTGTGTAAGTCCTGCAGTGAGGGGAAGGAGGTGCCGACGATCTTCTCAGCTGCTCTCACGATGCGCTGGAGGCTCTTGCGGCAGGATGCAGTACATGCACCAAACCACACAGTGATGCAGCTGGTCAGGACACTTTCTATGGCACCTCTGTAGAAGGTGCACATGATGGGGGTTGAAGCTCCAGCCCTTTTCAGCTTGCGGAGAAAGTAGAGACGCTGGTGAGCCTTCTTTGCCAGTGCTGCAGTGTTCCTGCTCCAGGACAGGTCCTTTGAGACGTGCACTCCCAGGAACTTGGTGCTGTCTACTCTCTCCACTGCGGTGCTGTTGATGGTCAGAGGGGCATGTTGGGCATCCTTCTTCCTGAAGTCCACAACAATCTCCTTTGTCTTCTCCACGTTGAGAGTGAGATTGTTGTGTCCGCACCACAAGGCCAGGCGGCTCACCTCGTTCCTGTAGTCCGTCTCATCGTTGTTGCTGATGAGACGGAATCTTAGTGCACCATGGTAGACAACATCCAACATCCGTAGGGTGCTTGTAGGAGCATTCATGTAGAGAATGTCACTGTAATCAATGGAGGGAAGGAAAGTCACAGATACAAGGCGTTTCCTAGCATTCAGTGTTAGACATGATCTGTTTCTGAAAAAGAAACCCAGTTTAACTTTCAGTTTCTTCACTAGGTTTTCCACATGGAGTTTAAAAGAGAGATGTGAATCAACCAGGATATCCAGATATTTATAGGAATCAACAAACTCAATAGAGACACCGTTTGAGGATAAAATCAGAGGAAGAACTGTTGGGACCGCCTTCCTATTTGAAAAAACAACAACATCCCTTTGGTTTTATCAGCATTTAGTACAAGTTTGAGACGGAACAAATCTGACTGGATGATTTCAAAAGCGGATTGCAAAAAACTGGAAAGCCTTAGCTACTGTTTTAGCTCGACAGTAAACAACTGTGTCATCAGCATAGAAATGTAAGGATGCATCAGGGATGCTCTGACCTACATTACAGATTGTAAAGAGGGTTGGTCCTAAGACTGAGCCTTGTGGTACACCATTTTAACTGTTAAATAACTGGAAGAGGTACCATTATGTTGAACACATTGCCTCCGATTGGAAAGATAATTAGAAAACCAACCAGTCAGTGTCTCAGTGTCCAATTTTCTCACTGCATCCCAAAGATGGTCTCTCCTGTGCAGGAAGTCAGCTAATTCGGGAGTAAACCAGGGGCTGTTAAGTCCCTTTATCCTGAACTGTCGGAAAGGAGCGTGTTTGTTTACAAAGTAAATGAAACTATTATGAAAATAGTTCCAAGCGGTGTTCACGTCGTTGATTAATAGAATATGTTGCCAATCAAAGTGGGAAAGATCCCAGAGGAATGACTGTTCACAAAAATGTTTCAAATCCCTTTTTTGAATTATTCTGGGCTTAGAAGGCGGAAGTTTGTTTGTTCTAAGAGCTGCTATCACATAGTGATCACTTAGAATGTCAGCAAATACACCTGTACCAGGGAATTTGTGAGGCATATTTGTTAGAAACAGGTCTACTCACCCTGTGACTACCTCCTGTAATTAAAACTCTGCCTGTGGAGACACGTGATCGTTGTCCTGAGATCAGTTCTTCAGAAGATCTGTCCTCCTCGTCTTCTTCAGTTTAACGTCAGTAACTGTTTGTTGTATCTGAGGACAGAAGAACCAGCTGCTGAGATGGACCGTCTCTGTGTGTCCTCAGTGTCCCAGCAGGTCTCGGTGGTGGAGGTGTTTGAGGGGGACAGGTTCGCCCAGCTGCCCTGTCACTTTCACAGGTTTGAACCCAACATCACCGTGGTGTGGACCCGTCAAGACCTCCAGTATTCAACCGTCCACCGGCGTCAGCCAGGAGGAGACGAGCTGAAGGACCAGAACCAGCAGTACAGAGGCAGAACATCCATGAAGGACAACGCTCTGCAGACTGGAGACCTGAGTCTGAACCTGACCCACCTGCAGCGGTCTGACAGCGGAACCTACACCTGCACCATGGAAACCCTCAGAGGAGAAGAGAACGTTCACAATGTGGACCTGCTGGTCAGAGGTCAGAAACAAGCCAGACTCCTGCTGATCATAAAGGTCAAAGGTCACGGTGTTCTTTCATGTTTCTTTACAGGACAACATCCATGGTTGCCTGGAGCTCTCCTGCTTCTCCTGGTGGTTCTGGTTCTGGTTCTTTCTGGAGGTCTCGTGTATCATTTTCGGCACTGCTTCATGTCAGGTGAGGTTCTGAGATGGACCGGACTGAATGTCAGAAATGGATCACTGTTGGCTGTAGAGTGAACGTAGACACAAAGATCTACAGATCAGGAGGAGATGGTCCTATGACCATCAGAGACAAGGAGGAGATAAATAATAATAATAATAATGAATTCAATTTATATCGCACTTTTCATTAATAAAAATCTCAAAGTGCCATGTGACCATCATAGAAAAGGAGGAGATGGTCCTGTGACCATCAGAAACAAGGAGGAGATGGTCCTGTGACCATCAGAAACAAGGAGGAGATGGTCCCGTGATCATCAGAGACAAGGAGGAGATGGTCCTGTGACCATCAGTCGTACAACTGATTTTCTTCTTTTTGTCCTCAGACTATAAAACAGTGGTGGAGGTGGATTCAGGGGTGGAGTCTGTCCTGCTGCCCTGCAGAACCACAGTTCACCTGCCTGAAGATGCTAAAGTGGCGTGGAGGGATGGGAACAAGTCTGAGGTTCATGTTTACAGGAACGGCTCTGGTCAATCTAAAGAACAGCTGCGGTTCTACCAAGACAGAGCGACGATGAATGAAGACCTGCTGAGTACTGGAGACCTCAGTCTGACCCTGAAACACCCCACACGTGCAGACACAGACACCTTCACCTGCACCGTCTACAGCAAGAGGAGAAACGTTCTCGTGAAGAAGAAAGTCAAGCTGAAGGTCAAAGGTCAGTGGTTTAAATGTGATGTATTTTTCTCTGAGTCATCTGATTAGTTGTGATGATCAGTCTTATTTTATTCTGAAGTCATTAATTGTCACAAGGTACTGCCATATATTCATGCCAGTGTTCCAGAACAATGTGTCCAATGATAAGACAAACGTAGAGACCTGGAACACCTGGAAACATCAGTTTCGATATTTATCTGAAACAAAAATCAACAAGCTGTTTGTAGTTCAAGCTCTCGTGTACCAGCAGGTACTTCCACCAGTCTTGTTTCTATGCAAACCCCCTCTGATGATGTCATGGACCACACAGTCACCTGTGGTCTGCTGGTGAATTGTTACTATATCACTTTTAGTTATTGTTACCACACACAAACAAACTACCATTGAACACTTCTTCCAATGGAAATACCAGGTCCTTTTTGAGTTCTGGTCTTACCAGATCTTCCAAGGACAGTTATTGAATACGTCTTCCAATGGAAATACCAAAACCATAATGCGAGTTCATCAAAGTGAAACCATACCGGATCGGTCGAGGCCCGGGTTAACAACGTCCGCCACCGGTGCTGTTGACAAACAGGGTGCCGGCGGAAATTGTACTACTGTTAGTCGAAGACGCCGAGGAGGAAAACGTGTCAGGAGACAGAGGGAGAGGAGGAAAGTGAAGAATGTAGGACTGAGGGTTGCAACTCTAAATGTGGGGACAATGACAGGCAAAGGTAGAGAGCTGGCTGACATGATGCAGAGAAGAAAGGTAGATGTTTTATGTGTCCAAGAGACCAAGTGGAAGGGCAGCAAGGCTCACAGTATTGGAGCAGGGTTTAAACACTCTGCCTGCTCTGCCTCCCCTCCCATTTGAACTGCCTTAACACTAAAACTTTCTCACATATTATCACTCAACACAAAGTTTTTAACACTAGACTCTGTGTCACCAAACGGGTTTTCACTAAACTCTCGGTCATGTGCTCATACAGTTTGCACTACTTCTCATACTTGCACTAATGTCTGTATTACATCACTGCCTATAATCATAATACTGTTTACATTCTCTGTTTACATTTATTAATACTGTTTACTTTTATTACTACTGCTTACATGTAATTACTACTGTTTACATTTATTTACACTACTTTAATATCTACACCACTGCTGGTACATATACAGTGTGCTCTGAACGGTCTTATTTAGGGATGCCCAATGTGCCTTACTGCATATGCCACTTTTTGCCTCTACAACAACATCAACTACTACCTCATACATATACTGTGTACATTGACTCATACGCTGCTTTGCCACTTTGCAAATGTCAATGCTAGAAACCTTTAGTTTATTTTAGTTATACTTTTTATACTCTTTTTTTATACCACTATGCAAAAAAAAACTCAGGACAGTGTTAGTTTTACTATTTTTATGCTTATGTCTATTATTATATGTTTCAGTGTTTCAATGTTTAGATGTTTACTGTTGCACCGAGGGACTGAGAGAAACGCAATTTCGGTCCTGTGTATGTCCTGCACTGTACATATTGCAGATCTGACAATAAAGTTGACTTTGACTTTGACTTTGAAACTGTTTTACCATGGTGTGGATAGAAAGAGAAATGGAGTAGGGGTGGTCCTGAAGGAGGAGTTGGCAAAGAATGTAGTAGAGGTGAAGAGAGTGTCAGATAGGGTGATGTGTCTAAAGGTAGAAGTAGAAGGTCTGATGCTAAACATAGTAAGTGGTTATGCTCCACAGGTTGGATGTGATGGGGAGGAGAAAGATAAATTTTGGAAAGATTTGGATGAAGTGATAGAGAGTATTCCCAGGGAGGAAAGAGTGGTGATTGGAGCAGACCTGAATGGACATGTTGGTGAAGGAAACAGGGGATGAGGAAGTGATGGGTAGGTTTGGTGTCAAGGAAAGAAACCAGGAAGGACAGATGGTGGTGGATTTTGCCAAGAGAATGGAAATGGCTATAGTCAATACCTATTTCCAAAAGAGGGAGGAACATAGAGTGACCTATAAGAGTGGAGGAAGGAGTACACAGGTCGACTACATTCTGTGTAGAAGAGGAAACCTGAGGGAGATTGGAGACTGTAAGGTTGTAGCAGGGGAGAGCGTGGCCAGACAGCATCGGATGGTTGTGTGTAGAATGACTGTTGTTGCGAAGAAGAGAAAAGAGTAAAACCAGAGAAGAAGACCAAATGGTGGAAGCTAAAGAAGGAAGAATGTTGTGAGAAATTCAGAGACGAGCTGTTAAAGGCTCTGGGTGGTAAGAAAGAGCTTCCAAGTGACTGGGCTACTACAGCAACAGTAATTAGAGAGCATGCGCGTAGGCAAGGGGGGTTCGGGGGGTTCGAACGAACCGCCCACTTTTAAAGGAGCAGTTGACAGTGCTGAATTGATGTGGCTGGATAGCTCAACTGATAAAGCCTCCGCCTTTAGTCCCAAAGGTCGTGAGATCGAGTCCCGCATGGTACAACATTTTTTTTTTTTTTATTCATTCCAAATTAAAAAAGCACAAGAAAACTATTTACAAAACAGCAAGGAATAAAACAATGCATTAAATGAAAGGAATCAGACGAAGAAAATAATCTTATCTGCCCCTTCTCAAACTATTTTTTTTTTCAAACACTTGATTCAAACAACTAATTTTACATTTGTCTTTTATTGGATAAAAAAAGTAGTTAATATGCGCCTGTGAAGAAAGAAGAATGTGTTAACCACAGGCTGTGGTTAACACATTCTTCTTTTTTTATCCAATAAAAGAGTGTTTGGAAAAAAAATAGTTTGAGAAGGGGCAGATAAGATTATTTTCTTCGTCTGATTCCTTTCATTTAATGCATTGTTTTATTCCTTGCTGTTTTGTAAATAGTTTTCTTGTGCTTTTTTAATTTGGAATGAATTAAAAAAAAAAAAATGTTGTACCATGCGGGACTCGATCTCACGACCTTTGGGACTGACGGCTGAAGCTTTATCAGTTGAGCTATCCAGCCACATCAGTTCAGCATTGTCAACTTCTCCTTTAAAACGAACCGCCCCCCACAAAATTCTGGCTACGCCCATGGAGAGACAGGTAGGAAGGTACTTGGTGTGTCATCTGGACAAAGAATGGAAGATAAGGAAACCTGGTGGTGGAATAGTGAAGTGCAGGACGCCATTCAAAGAAAGAGATTAGCCAAGAAGAAATATGACAGTGAGAGGACTGAAGAGAGGAGACAGGAATATAAGGAGATGGGACATAGAGCAAAGAGGGAAGTAGCTAAGGCAAAGCAGAGGGCGTACAATGAGTTATATGGGAGACTGGACACTAAAGAGGGCGAGAAGGACTTGTACCGATTGGCAAGACAGAGGGATCAGGCTGGAAAGGATGTGCAGCAGGTTAGGCTTATTAAATATGGGAATGGGAATGTTCTAACAAGTGAGGAGAGTGTGATGGGAAGATGGAAGGATTACTTTGAGGAGCTAATGAATGAAGAGAATGAAAGAGAAAGAAGAGTGGAGGTAATAGAAACTGTGGACCAGGAAGTGGGAAAAATTAGTGAGGGTGAAGTCCGGAAAGCTCTGAAAAGAATGAAGAAGGGGAAGGCAGTAGGACCTGATGACATACCAGTGGAGGTTTGGAAATGCCTTGGAGAGATGGCAGTGAGGTTTTTGACTCAAATATTTAATGGAATATTTGAGGGTGAGAAAATGCCTGAAGAATGGAGAAGAAGTGTGCTGGTTCCCATTTTTAAGAACAAGGGTGATGTACAGAGTTGTAGCAACTACAGGGGAATTAAGTTGATGAGCCACACAATGAAGATCTGGGAGAGAGTTGTGGAAGCAAGACTTAGACAAGATGTAACTATCTGTGAGCAGCAGTATGGTTTCATGCCAAGAAAGAGCACCACAGATGCCATCTTTGCTTTGAGGATGTTGATAGAGAAGTACAGAGAGGGTCAGAAAGAACTCCATTGTGTGTTTGTGGATTTAGAAAAAGCATATGACAGGGTGCCAAGAGAAGAGGTGTGGTATTGCATGAGGAAATCTGGAGTGGCAGAAAAGTATGTTAGACTGGTACAGGACATGTATGAGGACAGCAGGACAGTGGTGAGATGTGCTGTAGGAGTGACAGATAGCTTCAAGGTGGCGGTGGGATTGCATCAAGGATCGGCTCTGAGCCCCTTCTTGTTTGTTCTGGTGATGGACCGACTAACAGATGAGGTCAGGCAGGAATCCCCATGGACTATGATGTTTGCAGATGACATTGTGATCTGTGGTGAGAATAGGGAACAGGTGGAAGACAACTTGGAGAGGTGGAGGTATGCACTTGAAAGAAGAGGAATGAAAGTCAGCCGTAGTAAGACAGAGTACATGTGTGTGAATGAGAGGGAGGCCAGTGGAACAGTGAGGCTACAAGGAGCAGAGGTCACAAAGGTGCAGGACTTCAAGTACTTGGGGTCCACTGTCCAGGAAAATGGGGAATGTGGTAAAGAGGTGAAGAAGAGAGTCCAGGCAGGATGGAGCGGATGGAGAAAAGTTTCAGGAGTGATTTGTGACAAAAAGGTGTCAGCAAAGGTCAAAGGAAAAGTTTACAAGACAGTGGTGAGACCAGCTATGTTGTATGGTCTGGAGACAGTGTCATTGACAAAAAGACAGGAGAAAGAACTGGAAGTAGCAGAAATGAAGATGCTGAGGTTCTCCTTAGGAGTGACAAGGATGGATAAGATCAGGAATGAGATCATCAGAGGTACAGCACATGTTGAACAACTGGGAGATAAAGTTAGGGAGGCCAGACTGAGATGGTTTGGACATGTCCAGAGGAGGGACAGTGGGTATATTGGTAGAAGGATGTTAGAAATGCAGCTGCCAGGAAAAAGACAAAGAGGGAGACCAAAGAGGAGATATATGGATGCAGTTAGAGAGGACATGGAGGTAGTTGGAGTGAGGACAGAGGATGCAGAGGACAGAGTGAGGTGGAGGAGGATGACTCGCTGTGGCGACCCCTGAAAAGGGAAAAGCCGAAAGAAGAAGAAGAAGAATATAATAAAACAAAAACAAACAAACATAAGAAATTGTCATAACTTACGTGTGCATGTAGTCAGCTGGAGGCTCTCAACACATTTAGTCAAGTATTAGAGAATTCAGTGAGGCCTAGGTCAGAGGATATGGACATCAGAGATTGTAAAATAAATTCAAATCATGCAGGTAACAATTAATGAAGAACCCCAACTGACATAATTAGAAGTAAAAGCCAAAATACTGTATATAAAATGACCAATAAATACACTTGAAATGCATCAATTAAATTAAAAAAAGGAGAACTTTACCTCATGTTTTATAATTTAATTTACCTTCATATTTATTTTTATGCTTTGTTCCAATAAACTTTACATACTGTTTTTAAAAACATATTTTTGTGTTCCTTTTTACTTGTATCTGCATTTGTGCCTCCCAATATTTTTTTGGGCAGCACGGTGGCACAACTGGTAGAGCTGCTGCCTCTCAGCGAGAAGGTTGCCGGTTCAAATCCCGGTCCGGGGCCTTTCTGGGTGGAGTTTGCATGTTCTCCCCGTGCATGCGTGGGTTTCCTCCGGGTACTCCGGTTTCCTCCCACAGACCAAAAAACATGCTTGTTAGGCTGATTGGTGACTCTAAATTGACCCTAGGTGTGAGTGTGAGAGTGGATGGTTGTTTGGTGTGAGTGAGACAGGTCCCTCTTGTAAATGAGTCCCCGTGACTCAACGAGGCTAGCCTGTATAAATAAAGGTTGAATGAATGAATGAATGAATTTATATTGTAAATATTTATTTATTTTATATTTATTCCCCCAAAAGTCTTTTTATTTCCATGTGTTTTTACACTTCTCTGTCACCCGTTTTTACTTCATCTTATGTATTTCTGTCTCATGATGTAAATAAGGTGGGCAGAGCTTCTTGGGTCAGCTCCACTTCTATTGGTCAAAAAAACAGGAAGGAGCAGGATCCATGTGTAGATCTACTGTGCATGAAGCAGAAATGCATAAGGTAAAGTCAAAACAGGAGACATAGAAATGTAAGACCCATTTAAAAAAGAAAAACTTGTGGGAAAAAATATAAACAATAATTGAATATAAACATTAAAAGGCACAAATGCATCTACAAGAAAAACAAAAATATATATTTTAAAAATACAGTAAAATGTAAATTATAAGCAGAAATATATAATTTATTGGAACTAACCTGGAAAATAAAAAGGTCAATTAAATTATATAACATGAAGTAAATTTCTCCTTTGTAATTTAATTTGTGCATTTTTAGTGTATTTATTAATTTATCAGTCCATTCATATACATGCTTTTACTTCTAATTATGTCAGTTTTGATCTTCCATAACAATGAACATACCAAACAATGGAAAACAAAAACCAAAGTAGCCAGCACTTACCCATTACAGGGTTGGCCTCACAGGTACTTCTTTGTGTACAACTGGATCCAGAAGCTTTAGGTATTTTTCTCCCAGACTAGCCGAGGGAAAAAAAAGACAATGTAGTACTGAAATGTGTGTGTATACAGTATTTAAATGTTAAAATTTACAGATTATACCTGACAACAGGTCCAGAGGAAAATGTTGGAGCAGGTAGGTGGGAGACCTTTAAAACAAAAGTACATTTACTCTTAAAGTACAAATGATATGGTTGCAGACGTACTAACCAAACCAGCAACCAAGATGAAGTTGAAAAAGTATGAAATGTTTGTTTGGTGTATGAAGAATTTATTTAGGTTTGAAACATTAAGAGCCTGAGGGAGTTACCCAAAATGTGAGCAAGTGGGGGTGTTGACATTATGAATGTTTTTGTATTGCTCTCATTTTGTTTGAATTTGTTTTTCTTTATAGGCTTGTTTTGTATTGGATGCTCAGATGCATCATGTGACTTAATTTACTGCACCTGTGCAGCTTTAATTAATAAAAGGTGTGTGCTCCTTCAAACTCTGGGTGAATGAAGTGGAGCAACATGAAACCAAACCATGTTCAAGCGTCACGTTTAATGCTGAGAGCAAAGTGAACTCTGTCAACAAAAAATCAGTGTCTTAATTGCTTTACTCAAACTACCGGTACTTAGAAATTACCTCTCAATGACGAGTGGCTCACTTTACCGCAGTTCTCAAGGCTAGGTTCTGAGTCTGATCCAGTTGTGTCAGATGGGGTTGGATTGAAGAGCTGAGAGCAGAGAGGCACAGCTGATCTCTGACAACCTGCAGAATCAAAGAGAACATGTGATAAATCTTTAGTTTCTGTTCTACATGCATCACTTTGATGCTTCCATCAACTTAGAGACAAATAAAGAGCATTCAAACCTAAAGATTCGCATCAACAAGGGACAAACACCTCTGCTGTGTTACTGTGAACAGTTTAGCACCACCACCACCAAAGTCTGGCACTCATATTAGCCTGCCTGTGTGTCTGTTAGCAAAATATCTCATGTTCCAGTAAATCTTTAATGAAACTCTCAGAAAGTAATTGACTCTCAAGACCTCGTGAATGAGATATATCTTCCTTCAGCCTCTTGTTTAAGCAGCTACAAAAACAGTATGTTGCTGAAATACGTATTTAAAGTAAATTAGTATTTCAGCCTGGCTGCGGTTATTGTTCTGCTGGCTAGTGAGCGCATGTGTGTTAACAGACGCGACGCAAACAGCGTGAGGATGCGGGGCCTGTCTCTTTGAAAAACCATCCAGGAACTAAGCCAAAAAAAAAAAAAAAACGTAGCATATATGGCTTATTTAAACGCTAGAATAACCTAACCTGCAGTGTTTTACTTGCCTCAAATTATCTGCCTCAGCAGCATACACGACACACCCGTTTTAGCTCGTTGTTAGCTTAGCTTTTAGCAACAGCAGGTTTTGTTCATTCAACTGAACAGAGCTAAAAAAGCTAGCAAATAAACAAAACCGAACCGACCTTCAACTTCCAACTGAATGTCCAGTCGTCGTCCAGAGTCTGACCAGTCGACGTCTAATAAAAAGCAAGTTTTACGAGCGCTGAGTCCAACACAACAACAGCTTCTTGTCCAACAGTTGAAAGGAAATGGCTACATTTGAAAGAAGCGCGCGAAGCAAGAGGCGTTGATTGGTTGGATATGATCACATGCTACTTCACCCGATAAACAAGAGTGGCGTTGATTGGTTAGGACAAAGTTCACATGCAACCTGACAAGCAAGAGTGGCGTTGATTGGTTGGGACGTACATGATCATATATATATACAACAATATAAAAAAACAGCTCGAGCTGTTTCAAAAAACTGACAAAACGTTTAAAACAGAAGTACTAAAAATAAACCAGTGTGAAAATACTTTGTGTAAAATATCTTGGCCAAAAGTTTAAACATAAGTATAGATTAAGTATACTTAGACTTTTAGTTTATTTTTAGTATAAGTCAAGTATTGTGTAAAATAAACTTGGCCAAGTATACCCTGATGCATGCTCAATAATCCAGGTAGAAAAATCTAAAAAAGCTAAGTCTGGCCAAGTATACTTTTGATAAGTACCTAAAAAGTATACTGAAAGTATACTCTTATTTTTTTAGTTTAAAATTAGTGTACTTTAAGTATACTTGCATATACTACTTTTTGGTAAGGGATCACTTCTCTCAGTGCTGCGTCTGTTGCTTAAAAAAAATAAAGCCAAGGAAGGCGCAGTTGGCTTGCAGTCTGGGACCAGATCAGAGCCAGATGCCAGTCTTTGTAAACCTCTGAGGCTGGCGCATTCGGTCTGCAGGCAAAAACCGGATCAGAACCACACCCAGCGCAGGTGTCAGTGCAGCTCATGATCTCAGAATCGGGGTGGAACTGGCACACAACACCACGCCGTCTCTGACTGTTATGCGGATCTGGCGACTTGTAAACGAGCCCGGTAAGGAGTTGGCTCAGAGTTGTAAACCGCATCTGACTGTTATGCGGATCTGGCGACTTGTAAACGGATCCGGCCCAAATGTAAATGCTGTCTGGGATCACATGTTGCTGCTGATCTGTTTCATGTTTCTGTGTTCATTCGTGCCCATCTGCTCATACAGACTCATGTTTGTGCTGCTGTTTGGAGTAATGCTTTCTATGATATTAGTGCTTAGTGTATTGTTAGTAGATGTATTTCTTAGTTCATATCTTAGATGTTATTACTGTTTTTCTCTTACATTTTATTGGTGGATGTAACTGGGACCCTGTGTACATAATCTTGTTTCATCACATGTACCACATGTGGTGCAAATGGCAATAAAGATTCTCTGACTGATTTTGTGCTTTTCAATTATGCTAAATATGAAAGGGTGGGTTTTGGCACCTTTCTCTTCCATATGAATAATAAAATATTGGGCATGGACAATATTTATTTTTCCTGGTATTCAAGAGGATAGGGAAATGGCTAGTCAGCTTTCTAATTATTTAACATCTAACAATTTATGAGTATATGTGTACATTTAATAGCAACAATTCAAATTGACATTGTAATTAGAAAGATGTAGTGCTCCTCACTTTTTCAAAATACAGAACTAATATGATGAAAAACATTGTACGGTAAAAGACCTACATCATGCATTTAGCTGCTCACCTCTGTAGCTATCCTCTGACGTTCACCAGGGCCCAGTGTGTGGCGTTTCTTGGTCATCTGGGATACACTGCCACTGTGTTCGCCACAAATCTTTCTTCCAGCACTCGGCAAGGCAGGTCGCATATCTTTCTGCTCTTCCCTCCCTAAGTTTTTCCTACTCCCTGCTTGCTTTTCGTCTCGTCTGCGACCCTTCAGCGCTCACTCGAACCAATATGGAATTAATAAATTGGGCTGTTTCTTCAATGGATAAGATTTTTTCCACGAAGCGGACCGTGCCAGGAGAAGCTGTCTGTCCCTCCGACACACACGCGGCTGGATACGTGCTGGACTCGTGGGGTCAGTGGCAGCCCATGTGTCTGACCGTCTTAAGTGTCGAAGACGTGGAGGATTTGTGGATTATTGGATTATTGGTAGCAACTGCTCTGTTTTTTGGCGTAAGCGGAGTTGTTTGTTACTGGAAACTGAGGGAGGCTTCGGCAGCTATCAGCGCGCTGTCGGCACTACCTGATCAGCAAAATTCTCTGAACCGGGCCGTGAGCTCCTCATCCCAGCTGTTGTATGAGCTCAATCGCTCGCTTGGAGCGGTGGTTGAGCACCGCGGACCTGCTGTGCGTTTTGGGACTTGTTTACAGCCACCCCGGATCAATCAAGGGACAGATGGGGGTTCATAGAGCGGAGTGGAGCGGAACCACATATTTGGATTTTTTTCGGCCATGAAACAGCACCGCAGACTTGATGACGGCAGTGGAAAAGAACACTGTGGTCTATTGGATAACAAACAAGAATATTATCTGGCTTCTGTACATGTCCTTGAAAAGAAGGCAGTCGGAAGCCATTCTCCTGGGAGTGTGGAACTGAAGAGACCTGCTGCCCCCCCCCCCCCCAGAGATTTCTGTGAAGCCTCAGATAACGCCCAGCTGCACATCTGCTGAACTCTGTGTTTGTCTGAAATTTCTCACAGACTCTATCTCCTTGCCTGCCGTCTCTCCATTTGTTATTGTAACTAAATGTGCTTTTTGATATGGTTTTTACTGGATCACGCGGTGTCTTGAAGACAAAATGTGATTCATCTTTTTTAATATCAATGCTGTAAAACCCCGTGTCTTTGCCTGTTTTCCTGCTTTTGACCTTCATCTGGGGACAGATGGGAGCGGCCGCGCTATAAGTATATCATGTGTTGATAAACATATCATGTGTTGATAAACATGTCATGTGCTTTGTTGAGCTGCAGCTTTTTGCACTCATTCTCTCTCCTGGATGACTGTAACTACATACTTATGTTGTATTGGTGAAAATTGATGCAATGTTAATAAACCTTCTTGTATCTTGTATCTTGAAATAGTAGGGAGTGAGTCTCTGCAGGACCATAAGAGAACAGTGTTCATATTTTAGTCACCAGGTAAAATAACAAGAAATGTGAAGTAGTTCAATCATAAGACATTAACAAAATACTGTATCAGTAATATTAAACAGCACAACATACACATTAATTTCAATTTACCGGTACCTGATTTTTTGAATGTGGTCTGTGAACTGCTGCATGATTCTCTGAACAAAGACTGAGTCGATGGTCCGCTTCTGGAGTTGGTTGTAGAGAATGTCCACATGAGGCATGACCAGATGGAACAGTTTCAGGAAAAAGCTGAAGCTTTCATCCTCCAGCAGCCGAACAAAGCCTCCAGCTTCTCTAACAGTGGTAGGATCAAACTTTCCTGAGTCCCTGATGGTTTCAAAACACTGGAGCAGTTTTTCTTTGTGTTCAAAAACAGTGTTCACAGCTCGGCTGTGGAAGTTCCACCTCACTGTGCTTGCTCTTGGAACTCTGTGGGCCACCACTTCATCGAGAATGCTGGTTCTCTTTGGCGATCTTGAAAAAAAGCCGGAGAATCCAGCCAGGTCTGAGAAGAAAATATTCACTTTTGAGATATGGGAAGTCACCTGCTGCATGATAAGATTAAGCTGGTGAGCATAGCAGTGAACGTAGTGTGCATTTACATAGACATCTTGGATCTTCTTCTGTACACCACCTGTGGCTCCTCTCATGACACTCGCACCATCATATGCTTGTGAAATGAGCTTGCTCTTCTGGTCATCAGGGAGAATGGAGCTCAACCTTTCCAGAAGTGCTGTGGCGATGGAATCAGCTGTGGCACTTTGGAGAGGTATGAACTCAAAAAACCTCTCTTGGACATGATGGGCTTTGTCAATGTAACGGATCACAAGCACCAGCTGACACTGAGTGGAAATGTCCATTGTTTCATCAGCCTGGATGGAGACAAAGTCTGCACTCCTGATTTCTTCAATGATGCACTCTCTCAAAACTGACAGCATGCAATCAAGGAGTTCATTCTGCACAGCCTTGGATGTTCCCTTAAATACAGTGGCAGTCTGCAGGTGCTCATGTAGAACTGCATCCAGTGATGCTACAAAATCCACCAGTCCTCTAAAAATACCTGGATTTTCTGAGCTTTCACTTTCATCATGACCACGCAGAGCAAGTTCAAATGCACCACAGAACTTCACACAGTCTATTATTTTTGAAAGAATGTGCCTGTTTTTGTCAACCTCCTCATTGTGCTTACGGATCCCTACCCTGTAGCCTTCATCAAGCTGAGATGCAATGTTTACCCTTCCAAACATGGCGAGTCGTAGTGCACTGCTCATGTGGACCGCAGATTGTTCATGCTTCTTAGCTTTTTCTGAAAAATGCTTTAAATCAGTCATGCCTGTCTTTATCCAAACTGCGTCAGATCCTGAAGTTTGAAAAAGGAGGCAGGGAAAGCAGAATAAAGCATTAGCCTCGTTACATGCAGTTAGCCAAGCCTTCTTATCAAACCAGGCCCTGGAAAAAGATCGAGTGTACTGTCTCCCTCTGTCTTTGGACTGCTGAGTAATTTGGATGATGGGTCGATCAGGTCCGAGTTTTTTCACTTCCATCTTCTCCTGATTTGTTCTTCTCTCAAAAGGTGTTGTTTTCAGTGACTTCACTGAATTATTTAATGTCTCCTGCTCCATTTTGTCTCTCTGTCTGTTACACAGGTGGTAGATGTGTAGAGATGAAGGTGTTGTGTGGATTTTTTTCTGTAAAGAAAGTACAGAAGGCACATTAATTATGTATTTTTTTTTAGCATTTTCCACATTGCTTGAAGTGCTTTGTGTGCACATATGTAATCACATTTTAACTTTCTTAATACAACATAAATAATAATATCCAGGTTATTTCAATTGCATTG
>JBBPBX010074268.1:0-17618 GCA_038048925.1 Garcialebias charrua
GGACGTGCAACGAGCTAACATGCTAAAAGACGGAGACAGGCTTGACCAGCTCACAGTAAGAAATTAACTATTTTTTTCCTTCCAAATGTACTGTATGTGTTTTTTGATAATTATGTAGGGTATTGTGTTAGGATAGGTGTAGGGATATAATACTAGTCAGTTTTTCTGACTGTACAATATTCCAGATGAAAGGTTTGAGTAGATTTTATCTGACACAAACTTATTATCATTATTCACGAGTTCTCTCTTTTTAGGTCAATATCAATAATTATGTGACTAGACCAGATGTAATTCACAGGAAACGTTAAACTTATGTTGGTACAGCAGGACTGGACCATCTATTTAACATAATTATAAATTACATCACACATTTGTACATGTTTGGATCGATCGAAATTTCCTATAACTTACTTCAGCATAGATGAAACACGCGTCCGTAATTTCATAGGAACAACAGAACACAAGTTATGGGTGTTATTAACTTATATCTCTGCTGGCACAATAACTTAAAGTTTAGTTACTTAAAATAAGAAAGTTTCATAGAAGAGAAAATGGAGGATTAAAGAAGATGGAGGATGAGGAGAGGCATTATCTTGATGTGTTTTAACCAGAAACATGGCAGTTCCTCGGCGGCTTCCGCTCGACTCGGTCGAATGGACATCAACGTTTTACCTGTGCGAAGATTCTTGGTCTCTGCTTCGGTAAACTTGTCCCAACCTCACGTGCACGAACTGTCCGTTCGTGCTACGGCTTAGAGGCGACCGGCGTCCATTTTTGCAACGGCTCGCTCACAAGACGGCTTCCACCTCACCAAAGTAACGACCTCAGTTCTGGTTTGGCTTTTCAAGATAAAAGCTTCCTTGAAAGAATTTCATTAAAATAGAGCTTTTTACAGCTTGAAATGGATTTATAACTGGCATGTCATAAATCTTTTAACTGAATGACGTGTCCTTAGCGTGTGACTGGTGTTCATTCAGCTCTTTGGGGAACATCATGGCTTGAGGACCTTAGCAAACTCTATCAGTTCCAGCAACAGCTTAGAACTTTAAGAAAGGATCTGTGATCAGACTTGTTCTTCCCCGATTGGTCCAAACGAACCAGTGGAAGGGAGTTAGAATGAAGGTCACTCGGATAGGAGAAGATCAGTTTTTTGAACAGAGAAGAAGTTGTTTAGAATGAAGAAAGAGAAACAGATTAGACTGGAGCCAGCTTCATAAAACAACTGATTAAAACTGTGTTCTAACTTCTAACAAAACTGAGGAGTTCAGTCTGACATATTAATTCACTTTCATCATCATAGTGATGCTGATACATGGTCACTTCATCATATGAAGAAGTGACCATCATTTTGAAAAAACATAAAACATGATCAAACAATGACAAGTTATTCTCAGAATTAATTCTGAATTAACACACATTAAAAGGAAGTCTGAAATAATATGTGTTTTGATTCAAATAAATGTAATAAAATAGTGTTAATGTCTTTTTACTGAAAGTATCAGTGAAAAGGTGTCACTGGGACATATCAAAGAGACGAAGGTGTATCAAAGACCACCGTCTGGATCACTACATAGGCGAAGTGCTTGGTAACTGTGTTAGGATAGGCGAAGTGCTTGGTAACTGTACAGTAATGTACATGTACGTGTATAATTGGCAGCTTGTGTGTACTTCTGACTTAAAGCGATTTTTGGCATGCGAACGGCCATAGGAACGGAACTCGTTCGTAAGTCGAGGACTACCTGTACACCTAAACTTGTAGACAAGGCCGGTCTGAGGCATAAGCATCATAGGCAGCTGCTTAGGGTCCCAGTGCCACAAGGGGCCCCCCTAAGTGGAATTAAATGTTTTTAGGCTCGAGAAGCTAAGCGTTGCAATGGCCTAGAAGTTTTTTTACTTCCGGCACTCGGCGAAACAGGTCGCATCTCTTTTTGCTCCTCTCCCCCCTAAGTTTTCCTCCTCCCTGCTTTTGCATTTTGTCTCGTCTTTAACTCTTCAGCGCTCACTCGAACCAATTTGAAATGGATTTATTTACGTGGACTGTTTCCTCTATTGATAAAAAATTTTCAACGAAGCGCACCGGACCAGGAGAAGCGGCTTGCCCCTTCGACACACATGCGGTGGGAAACACTATGGACTCGTGGAGCGAGTGGAAGCCAATGTGTCTGACCGTTCTCTCTGTCGAAGACGTTGAAGATTTGTGGATTATTGGAATATTGGTGGCAGTTGCTCTGCTTTTTGGGATCGGCGGATGTTTCTGCTACTGGAAGCTGAGGGAAGCTGCCGCGGCGATCAACGCGCTAGCGAGACTTCCTGCTCAACAAGATTCTCTGATCCGGGCTATGACCTCAACGAGCCAGCTGTTGTATGAGCTGAACCGCACGGTGGGAGCAGCGGCGGACAGCCGCGGACCTGCGGTGCGCTTTGGGACTCGTTTACAGCCGACCCATCAGGGCACAGATAGGGATTTGTAGCCCGGAACCTCACATGATTCGGATTTGGACCTGAACAGCACCTGGACTTCAAGGCTGCAGTCAAAAGTACACTGTAGCCTGGCCTGAAAATAAATAAAGCGACTAATCTAATCTGGACTGTGAGCAACCTTGAAAAAAGAAGGCTGTCTGCAATCTTCTCCTGGAGTGAAAGCTGTTGAGAACTCGCTGCCCCCCCCCCCCCAGAGGTCTCCGTGTGCTTTCAGATGGAGCCGAGCTGAATGCCATCTACAGACTGTGCTTATCTGAAATGATTTTCACGGACAATCTCCCTGCTTGCCATGAAATGCAACATGTCTTGTCTTATTCGTGCTAAAGCTGGTAGAGTTTTTTAGACTTTATCATGGAGTGTCCTAAGACAAATTGTGATAGATTCTTTTTTGAATACCAACTGATTACCCGACTGTATGTTCCTTTTTCATATCTGATTGTTGGTGGCGCGGTTTTATACTGCTGCGGCTTCTGTGCGTACGTCCCTCTTCGGATGGTGCGCGCGCCAATTGCAAAACTTTTTTACCTTGGTGCAAATATGCCAATAAAGATATATTATATTCTATTCTATTCTATTCTATTCTATTGTAATCGTAGTGTTTCAGGCCTGAGCTGAAAAATTTCCGCCAAATTAATTGGCCTTTTGGGGGCCTTAACATATCCCAAAACTCACCAAATTTGGCAGACGCATCAGGACTGGTGAAAATGTACGTATTTTGGGGGCGTGGCAATAACACAACAGAAACGGCTCAAACCTGTACATTTTCAAAACACCTTCCGCAACAACCTTAGTCTGTCTTAGAAGCATGACATTTGGTACACTTGTCCAATTTCCCAAGATGCACAGAAAACCCTCAGGCACCAATGTTGTACGATAAACAGGAAGGCGGCCATTTTGGAACACTCTCCCAAATTTCACACCTTTTTGGCTGTTTACAGCCTCCGCATTTGAATGAACTCCTCCTAGGGATTGTGCTCAATTGGTGTCACACTTGGTCATATTGTTCAAAAGTTATCAGGGACCAAAAGTTACCTAATTGGTTCATTTCGGAGAATGCTGAAGGGCCGGGGCCAGACCTCAAAATTTGTCATCTCGCCATGAAAAATTAAACGTGAATAGCACCTAGATGAAAACTGTCTGAGACATCAAAGCTTCAACGATTGATCCACATCTGGTCCCCTGCAAGCCTGAATGGTCAAATCATGACATTGCTTAAGTCACGCCCTCTGGCCATACCATACCATACCATACCATTTTATTTATAAAGCACTTTAAACAGGAACAAGTCCACACCAAAGTGCTGGACAAACAAACACGCAACAGGCAACACAGACACTGACAACAGGTAGTGTAAAGTTTTACATTGAACGGTCTCTATCTGACCCCTGTTATCTATCAGCATGATCGTGTGTCCAGTAAATGGCAAATGGTAAATGGAGCTTACTTACAGTATTTTCTGGTGTATAGGTCGCACCTGTGTATAGGTTGCATTGTCCAATTATCACAAATAGATTGGAAAATTCCCTAGAGAGGTCGCACCTACGTTTAGCTCCGCTGCAAATGTCTGCCACAGGAGTGCACAGCAAGGCTTTTAAGAAGATTAACACTTAAAAACAATTGTTTGTTTGATAAAAATTATAGCAAATATATGTCTGAGCTGAACTTTTCCTTAATAAATGAACATAATTGTGAAATGAGCTGGATTTAAAAATTTGTTTCACGAAAGTGATAAGAAGCCATATACAGGTCGCCCCTGAGTATAGGTTGCAGGCCTTGAAAAAACCATAAAAAGGTGCAACCTATACACCGGAAATACGGTATATAGCACTTTCCAGCCCCCTTTGAGGGGCCCCAAAGCGCTTCACAGTACCAAACATCCACCAATTCATACACACATTCATTCATCGTAGTGGTGACCCAAGCAGTGACGTGCGGTGAGGTTCATGGCTGGTGAGGCACTGACTTCATCACAATCAGATCTTATATACATGAACCCTACAGAGTAATTTATTTGTCATTTAATTGGCAGCAGTTAACGGGTTATGTTTAAAATAGTGCTGTCAATCGATAAATTTTTTAAATCAGATTAATCACACTCTGGGGCTCTGATTAATCTGATTAATCACTATGCTTATTTTGTAAGCTTGAAATGTAAATATGTAGGTTTTGTCATGATCAGCGGCCCCCACTGGCCCCCCATCTGCTCACGTCTCTGTCCCTTCATGACATGCAAGTTTTTGGTCACACCTGCCAGTTTTCTCCACGTCCTGACTCCTCCATCCAGCAGCTCCTCCATCCAGCAGCTCCTCTCATACTTGCACTGATGTTTGTATTGCATCGCTGCCTATAGTCATGGTACTGTTTACATTCTCTGTTTACATTTATTAATACTGTTTACTTTTATTACTACTGCTTATATTTAATTGCTACTGTTTACATTTACACTACTCTAATATCTGCACCGCTGCTGATACATATACAGTGTGCTCTGACCGGTCTTGTTTAGGATGCCCAATGTGCCTTACTGCATATGCCACTTTTTGCCTCTATAACAACATCAACTACTACCTCGTGCATGTACTGTGTACATTAACTCATACGCTGCTTTGCCACTTTGCAAATGTCAATGCTAGAAACCTTTAGTTTATTTTAGTTATACTTTTTATACTCTTTTTTTACTAGTATGCAAAAACTCAGGACAATATTATGTTCATTAAATGTTTAATGTTTTAGTTTTAGTTTTAGAGTCGGTGTAAATTTTCATACTCTTATACCACTATGCAAAAACTCAGGACAGTGTTAGTTTTACTATTTTATGCTTATGTCTATTATTATATGTTTCAGTGTTTCAATGTTTAGATGTTTACTGTTGCACCGAGGGACTGAGAGAAACGCAATTTCGGTCCTGTGTATGTCCTGTACAGTACATATTGCAGATCTGACAATAAAGTTGACTTTGACTTTGACTTTGACTAATAATAAAATATGTTCTTGTTTTTCACTCCTGTGTCTGGCTTATATTCAATCCAAAACCTGCTCCTGACAGGTTTTCATCAAATGTTGAAGAAAATGTTTTATTGTGTCAAACCAAACAGTTATCAAGTTTTCATTCACAACAATGTTAACAGAGGTCGTTTTGTTTCAAACATTAATTTATAAATGTTAACTCAAATGTCTCATTAAGTGTCATCAATGTGATCAAAACATGTAACCCTTCTTCTTTTGATAAGACATAAGATTTCTTGTTTCACCAAATAGATATTAACATATAAAACAAATAACCTAAAAATCTGCTCTAAAGGCAGGCTATGAACAAAAATATTTTTAGAGCAAAATTATTTGGAAAAATATAGAACAAGGTTATTTTAATTGAACGCGCTGACAGCAGGTGTGGAGACACGCATGGCTCCTGATAAGCAAATCCATCCGTCTATTATCTTTACCTGCTTCTTCCTTTTTGGGTTGCTGCTCGCTGGTGCTCATGTCCAGTCTTCACAGAGGCAGGTACACCCTGGACAGATCTCGTCCATTTCAACCGGTGAGTCAGCAGACGCGCACGGTCAGTGACAGGTGTCCATCTGAGCTTAACGTGGCTTTTTCTTTGAACCAGCCGGTCGGACCTGCCTCCTCCTCAACAAGTAGCTTAACACAATTTTAAATTGTGTATTCTTATTTAGTTTTCTTTGTGCTGTGATTTGTAAAAATGCATCATAGAAGTCCGAGCCCACGTGCACAATTATTGCGCAATGCGCCAGCGGCAGTGATCTCTTCACAGTCTGATGAAGTGCTGCACTCTTCTTTCTTTATCCTCTCAACATATTACTGCCTCCTCATCTACAAGTTGATTAACACAATTGTATATTGTGTATTCTTATTATTTGTGTTGCATGATTCGTAAAACCCCCAACAAAACTCACGAGCTCCAGGTTCAGGTTAGAAATGACAGCTCTACCTCAGTAGGGTAGAGTCCTTTTTAGGTCAAAATAGGTCATGTGATTAATCAGCATTATGTAATAGTAATGCATTAATCTGTTTAGATTAATCGCATGCATTAACACGTTAACGTTGACACCTATAGGGTGTCACTGGCTCTCCTCAGGGATGTGTGCTGAGCCCTCTTCTGTTCACTCTGCTCACATATGATTGTACAGCCACACATCCAGGCTGTCATATTGTTAAGTTTGCAGATGATACAGCTGTGGTGGGATGCATCACAGATAATGATGAATCCAGCTACAGACAGGAGGTGGAACATCTGGAGAGCTGGTGCAAAGAGAACAACCTTCACATGAATGTGAAGAAGACGAAGGAGATGATTGTGGACTTCAGAAGGAACAAACACACCCACACCCCACTGTATATAGGTGGATCTGCGGTGGAGGTGGTCTCCAGCTACAAATACCTGGGTGTACACATGAATGATAACCTCAGCTGGAGCAACAACACCACCAGCCTGATCAAGAAAGGTCATCAGAGACTCTACTTCCTCAGACGGCTGAGACGAGCCGGTCTGAGAAGCCCAGTCCTCACCTCGTTCTACAGGTGTGCAGTGGAGAGCGTCCTGTGCTCCAGCATCAACGTGTGGCATGGAGGCTGCACAGTTGCAGAGAGAAAAGCTCTGCAGAGAGTGGTGAAGGCTGCACAGAAGTCTGTGGGAGTCAGTCTCCCCACCATCACAGACATTTACACCTCCAGATGCAGAAAAAGAGCCACCTGCATCATGAAAGACCTCACTCACCCAGCACACTCACTCTTTGCACCACTCCCCTCGGGACGGAGGTTGAGGAGCATCAAATGTAGAACCACTAGACTGAGAAACAGCTTCTACCCTGAGGCTGTCAGACTCATGAATAAATAAATAATAAGAATAAACACTGCAAAATGTCACATCATACTGATACTGATCTGTTTCTTGTTGCTGCGTTCATCTGTGACCATCTGCTCATGTTCGTGCTGCTGTTTATAATGATGTTTTTCTACTACATTAGGGCTTAGTGTATTACTAGCTGATGTCTCTCTTAGTTAATCCTAGATGTTATTATTGTTTTTCTCTTGCATTTGTTGTTGGATGTAACTGGGACCCTGTGTACATAATCTCGTTTTCAACACATGTACTACATGCGGTGCAAATGACAATAAATTCTCTCTGACTCTGACTCTGACTCTGACTATAGTTTAAGTGCTCTATAAATAAAATGATATGGTATGGTTCTGCTAAAGGTTTCTTCCTCAAGAGGAAGTTTTTCATTTCCACTGTTGTCTTCATGTTTGCTAAAGATGAGAGTTCTTTGATGGAGTTAAATTCAAAGCAGTCTGCTCCTCAGATAACGTCTTAAATTATTATTTATATATATGGATGATTCTGTTAACTTATTTTAACATATGCATGTTTCTCTTCAGTGCCCTGAGATGACTTCTGTTGTGACTTGGCGATATATAAATGAACTGAATTGAATTGAACTGCCAGCCTGATCAAGAAAGGTCATCAGAGACTCTACTTCCTCAGGCGGCTGAGACGAGCTGGTCTGAGAAGCTCAGTTCTCACCTCCTTCTACAGGTGTGCAGTGGAGAGCATCCTGTGCTCCAGCATCAATGTGTGGCATGGAGGCTGCACAGCTGCAGAAAGAAAAGCTTTACAGAGAGTGGTGAAGGCTGCACAGAAGATGTTGGAGTCAGTCTCCCCACCATCACAGACATCTACACCTTCAGATGCAGGAAAAGGCACACCTGCATCATGAAGGATCCCACTCACCCAGCACACACACCTTTTGCCCCACTCCCCTCAGGAAGAAGGTTGTGGAGCATTAAGTCTAGAACCACTAGACTGAAGAACATCTTCTACCCTGAAGTTGTTAAACCAGGGGTATCAAACTCACTTACAAAAGGGGGCCACAATTTAAAAAAAATTCAAACTAAGGGCCAATTTCAGATACTACATTAACTCTACATGTAATCAGATACCCAGCATAGTTTCTTGGTCATAGGTTCCTCAAAAAGAGTTTTATTGGTCTCATTTGATGTTCTCTGTTGTGCTTTCAACATCATAATCAAATATTACTGAAACAATTCAAGAGATAGAAGTATTTTATGTTTCATATATCATCTTGGGGGCCAGATGAGACGTCAACAAGGGCTTCATTTGGCGCCCGGGCCTTGAGTTTGACACATATGTGTTAGACTCATAAATCCTTAATCTGGATAATAATTGTGGGTAAGAAAATCACTATAATGCCGCTTAGATTGTTGATATGTGCTGCTGATTATTCCTGCTGCTGATCTTGTGCTGCTGTATTCATTCATAGGCATCTACATCTACGCCACGCAGGTGTGGCGCTGCACTGTGGCTGCCCTGCTGCGTTTGTCCACGTCAGGCATTTTTATGTTTTTTGTCATGTTTTTTCGTGTGCTTTGAAGCAATGATGAAGCAAAATCATCTAAGGTTTTTACCGTGAAACTTTTCTACAAACTGCAAAATGGATTAATAATACAAACATATCATGAATTACTGAGCTGAAACGTCTTTGCTGTAATGATGGATGTTAATGTCATGTACAGGTAGTCCCCGACTTACGAGCGCTCTTACTTACGAGGTTTCGGACTTACGAGCTGGCGAATTTTTGGAAAAAACGCAAAAAACACCGAGTTTTTTGTGTTTTTTCACCACAGTTCGTTACCTAAACATGTGGACACACGTTTCCGATCATTTTTATGCACTCATAAGCAGATTTTCGATGAAAAACGAGTGTTCGTAGTCGCGCTAGCAAAACCGTTCCAACTTACGAGCGAAAATCCGGACTTACGAGAACATGTGCTTCGTGTTCCAACTTTAACGGGACTCGCTCGTAAGTCGGGGACTACCTGTATGTATAAGTATGTCCTTTATGTCAATGCCTGCTGACAATGTTGCAAACTAATTTCCCTACAGGGACAAATCTATCTATCTATCTATCTATCTATCTATCTATCTATCTATCATCTATCTATCATCTATCTATCTATCTATCTATCTATCTATATCTATCTATCTATCTATCTATCTATCTATCTATCTATCTATCTATCTATCTATCTATCTATCTATCTATCTATCTATCTATCTATCTATCTATCTATCTATCTATCTATCTATCTATCTATCTATCTATCTATCTATCTATCTATCTATCTATCTATCTATCTATCTATCTATCTATCTATCTATCTATCTATCTATCTATCTATCTATCTATCTATCTATCTATCTATCTATCTATCTATCTATCTATCTATCTATCTATCTATCTATCTATCTATCTATCTATCTATCTATCTATCTATCTATCTATCTATCTATCTATCTATCTATCTATCTATCTATCTATCTATCTATCTATCTATCTATCTATCTATCTCTATCTATCTATCTATCTATCATCTATCTATCTATCTATCTATCTATCTATCTATCTATCTATCTATCTATCTATCTATCTATCTATCTATCATCTATCTATCTATCTATCTATCTATCTATCTATCTATCTATCTATCTATCTATCTATCTATCTATCTATCTATCTATCTATCTATCTATCTATCTATCTATCTATCTATCTATCTATCTATCTATCTATCTATCTATCTATCTATCTATCTATCTATCTATCTATCTATCTATCTATCTATCTATCTATCTATCTATCTATCTATCTATCTATCTATCTATCTATCTATCTATCTATCTATCTATCTATCTATCTATCTATCTATCTATCTATCTATCTATCTATCATCTATCTATCTATCTATCTATCTATCTATCTATCTATCTATCTATCTATCTATCTATCTATCTATCTATCTATCTATCTATCTATCTATCTATCTATCTATCTATCTATCTATCTATCTATCTATCTATCTATCATCTATCTATCATCTATCTATCATCTATCTATCTATCTATCTATCTATCTATCTATCTATCTATCTATCTATCTATCTATCTATCTATCTATCTATCTATCTATCTATCTATCTATCTATCTATCTATCTATCTATCTATCTATCTATCTATCTATCTATCTATCTATCTATCTATCTATCTATCTATCTATCTATCTATCTATCTATCTATCTATCTATCTATCTATCTATCTATCTATCTATCTATCTATCTATCTATCTATCTATCTATCTATCTATCATCTATCTATCTATCATCTATCTATCATCTATCTATCATCTATCTATCTATCTATCTATCTATCTATCTATCTATCTATCTATCTATCTATCTATCTATCTATCTATCTATCATCTATCTATCTATCATCTATCTATCTATCTATCTATCTATCTATCTATCTATCTATCTATCTATATATATCTATCTATCATCTATCTATCTATCATCTATCTATCATCTATCTATCTATCATCTATCTATCTATCTATCTATCTACGCACGCAGATGTGTTTTTGCTGCTGTTGTTCGACATATTGTTTTGCACTATTAGTGTTTAGTGTATTTCTTAGTTTGGCATATTTCTTAGTTTATATCTTAGATCCTTATTACAGTTTCTTTTTACAATTTATATTTTTTGCTATTGTTGAATGTAACTGGGATCCTGTGTACACAATTTTGTTCCACCCCATGTACCACATGTGATGCAAATGACAATAAAACCTACTTGACTTTACTTAATTTATTTGGGAAATGACAAAGCTGTATAGACATTTTGGTAATACAGTACGTACCTTGAAAATAATATTGTGCCAATTGTGGTTTATGTTGAAGTAATGGCTGATCGATAGTTAGGAAACCAATCAGCTTAACATTCATGTTTTTGTTTTGTGGGAGGAAAACCAGAGTATCAGGTGAAAACCCACACATGCACAGAGAGAACATGTAAACTCCACCCAGAAAGGCCTCAGGCCGGGATTTGAAACAGAGACCTTCTCGTTGAGAGGCAGCAACAACTCAGCGATATATACTGTATACTGTATATATATATATATATATATATATTTATATATATATATATATATATATATATATATATATATATTTATATATATATATATATATATATATATACGCAACAGCGTGGACATTTATTGGACCTTGTTTTAACATGTGATGTGACCGTTTCAAACCTTGATGTGACCGTTTCAAACCTTGAAATAGGTGACAATGCTTTCTCGGATCATATGCCAGTCAATTTTCAGTTCACCCTCCCCCATGTAACCCCTAAAACATGCATTTCTGCACGTAAAGGCAGGAATGTTAACCATTTAACTGCCGCACGTTTCACTGAGGTTTACAACAATGACATGTTAATTCAGCCCCCATTGTTCCTCTCCAGCACTGAGGAGCTGACAAACCAGTTTGACTCTGTTTGTTTAAAGGCTTTGGATCAAGTGGCTCCTATTAAATCTAGAAGACCAAAACTCAGGGCCGAACCGTGGCTGAATGACACGACCAGAGCTGTTAGGCAGCAATGCCGAAAGGCGGAGAGGAAATGGAAAAAAGACAGACTGCAGGTCTCTTTTCAGATGGTAAAAGAGAGCTGGCGCCGATATCAGAAAGCAGTGAAAACTGCTAAATCACAATACTTCTCTGATATCATTGCTGCAAACTCTCGTAACCCTCGAGTTCTGTTCTCCACCCTAAACTCTGTTCTCCACCTCACTGAACAATCACCCATGGAAGCCTCGACTGAGCTGTGCGAGAACTTCCAACATTTCTTTTTAGATAAAATCGCAACCACCAGGGCTCTCATTTCTCCTCCATCTCACGATCCATCCATCCCACCTCAATCTGTTGCTGTTTGTGACCATTTTGAACCAGTCTCTCTGTCCTCTCTAGAGCAGGTCATGTGCAACCTGAAACCATCTGGCTCCCCCTTCGATGTGGTCCCCCCTCGGCTACTAAAGGAGGTTTTTCACACTCTAGGTCCCTCCATTCTCTCTATTGTAAATAGCAGTCTATCCTCGGGTGTGGTGCCAAAATCATTAAAACATGCTGCTGTTCAACCCCTCCTGAAAAAACCAAACCTCGACCCATCAGTATTATCCAGTTGTGGCCCCCGACCGCTAGGTAGCGCTATTGCGCTAATCCGCTTATAGCGTAGCTAAATAATCTGTTAGCTTTACAGCGGATTGACTAAGTTTTATAATTCATAAGCGGATTTGTGCTATTTTTATTTAAAATGCAGTACCGCTAATAACTAATTATCTATCAGTAAAAACGAAATAACGTATTTACGAGCAGCGCCGGATGTGGTCCGTGACAAAAAAGCGTCCCCCTCAGTCTCTTGGTGTGTGCTCTCTCTATAGCAGTTAGCAGCCAGTGTGTTACTCTGCAGCCTTATTGCTTGTTTTCGAAGAGTCAGACGAAGACTTTTTAACATGGAGGGTGAACTTATGGATGTTTCTCAGCGGCCTACGCGACGCGTCTGGATTTAAAAATAGAAGTTCGCCACATTAGCACTCTTCAAAATGGCGTCCGCGACGGCCAAAGAAGCCAGGATTTTACAACAAAACACGGTAAAACAATTATTTCTTTGCTGAGAAAAAATATATTTCATAGCTGACGTTATAGCACAAGTTTTTCTGAGCTTGAGAGTTTCACGAAATGGTCAAATCTGCTGGATTTAAAAAAAGTAGTTCACCATTAGGACTCTTCAAAATGGCGTCCGCGACGGCCACAGAAATTAAGAACATAAAATAGACAGGGCAGCAAACTTACATACTCAGGGAATCACAAGGAACTCAGGAGACAGAGGCAACAGGAGACAATGCCAGGACAATGATAAACACAGAGATACAGACTTATTTTTGATTTGATTTGATGTTCATTCATTCATTTTAAAAGAACAATACAAAACAGTTTCATCAGATACAAGGATGAATAGACTTTTAGCTGAATGGATGGATGGATAGACAGTTAGCTGGATGGCTGGATGGATGATCTTTAACAAGTTCTAAAATCATTAAAATTTAACCTCAGCTTGTGCCTCTGACCCAACAGAACCTCCTTCAGCAGCAGAACCCTCTGTGGTTCTCTGACTTCATCAGTCTGCAGGACTTCATCAGTCTCTCTCCTGGTTCTGGAGGAGTTCTGACCCACTCTTCTTTCCATTGTTGCTTCAGTTCTTTGAGGTTTCTGCTCAGCTCTCTGAAGGTTTCAGGTTCAGGTTCTGATTTGATTTGATGTTTATTCATTCATTTTAAAAGAACAATACAAAACAGTTTCATCAGATACAAGAATACAAGTAGGATAAAATGAAAGGAGCAGAAAGAAGATGAAATCTTATTATATCTGCCCCTTATTTATTTCACAGTTTGTTCAACCAATGATAACCTTCAAACTACATCACAAAATGAATAAATCTACTAATTTATCTAACTGTAATACACAAACTACATCACAAAATGAATAACTCTACTTAATTTTTCTAACTGTAATACACAAACACACTAAGCTACATCATATATAGTTTTTGAGCAAGTCCTTTTTGACCTTTTTCTTAAATGTATACATTGGGCAGCACGGTGGCACAACTGGTAGAGCTGCTGCCTCTCAGCGAGAAGGTTGCCGGTTCAAATCCCGGTCCGGGGCCTTTCTGGGTGGAGTTTGCATGTTCTCCCCGTGCATGCGTGGGTTTCCTCCGGGTACTCCGGTTTCCTCCCACAGACCAAAAAACATGCTTGTTAGGCTGATTGGTGACTCTAAATTGACCCTAGGTGTGAGTGTGAGAGTGGATGGTTGTTTGGTGTGAGTGAGACAGGTCCCTCTTGTAAATGAGTCCCCGTGACTCAACGAGGCTAGCCTGTATAAATAAAGGTTGAATGAATGAATGAATGAATTGATTTTGCATTTTTAACATCACTCTCCAGAACATTCCACAATCCAACTCCCTGAATTGAGGTAGACCGTCCCTTTAAAGGTTCAGTCTGCAGTTTCTGTAGAACAGCAGCACTTAGAAAAAATTTCAACAAGCAAAGCATTCTGATCCCTCCCCCTCAGAGCCATATATGGCTCTGCCCCCTTGTGGTCTGTTGAAATTTGAATTCAAGCTCTGTTTTTATTGGCTGATTCAAATTCAAGCTCGGTTTTTATTGGCTGGTTACAAACTTTGTTTTTATTGGCTGGAAAATGGCGGGTCACTTTTTCTTTTTAGAAATGCTTATTTACCACCTGGAGAAGCAAGGGGACAATATTTTTTTTAAGTTTTTTCAGAGATTACCTCTCTAACATCAATCTAGTGACAGAGTGAAGAAATATGTTAAAATATATATTGTTTGAAAAGTTACAGACTACATTACAATCTTACATACCCAGCTTTAAGCTGGTTCTGAATTGTGGTTTGATGAATATCTGTCCCTTTAAGATTGTAATAACTTTGTCTAAATTTCTTTGGATATTTAAAGGTAATGTGTTATTATGAGCCCTATACATAACTGATAAAATACTATATTCTACCAATTCCTGGAATTTCAATAAATTTAGCTGAAGAAACAAGGTGTTTGATGGGTGACTGAAATGTTTTCTGGTGATTACTCTTACAGCTCTCTTTTGTAAAATAAAAACAGGCTTTGTAATTGTTTTGCACGCTTTTCCCCAAACCTCAATACAATAGATTAAATGTGGAACAATGATTGTGTTATACAACATATACAGAGCTTTATCAATTAAAAAATCCCTGACTTTATATACAGGTACATGAACACACAGCATGACAATCACAAACACCTGGACAACAAAATGGAGGAGATAAGCAAGACAATTAACAGAGAGACCAGGGAGTGTAGGGATGGGGACCCATCACCTGAGAGCAACATGCTTACAACTGTTATCTTGAAGTTCTAGGGTGTAGAGAGCCACAGAAACGGTTATGGTAGGCCGGATTTGGCCCACGGGCCTTGAGTTTGACACATGCGATCTAGTGGTACTAAAAGTAACAAAAGAAGAAAAAAAACAGCCAAATATGTCAGCAGTTTAGCTAACAGACTTTGGAATGGGTACATTTTGTCCTTGTGAAACCTGTTGAAGAGAACCAAACTAAATACTCTGAAACTCAAACAACTTACTGTATAACAGTTCATGCACCGCTAGTTGGCAGTGTAGTGCAAATATTGCATAACTTGCTGCTACCAATTGTTGAATTTAATTAGCGGATTAGAATTAGCTTCCCCTAATTTTCATAAGACATTAGTGCTTTTGAAATTGCGGACCTAAATAAATTAATTAGTGCTTTAGAAATAGCGGAACTAATTTTTGGATTAGCGTTGCCCACTACTGGTATTATCCAATTTCAGGCCTGTCTCCAGACTCCCATTTGTTTCTAAACTTCTAGAGAAAATAGTTGAGTCCCAACTAAAGTGCTTCCTGGAGGATCACGCTATCCCCGAGCTATTCCAGTCTGGCTTCAAATCCCTCCACAGCACTGAGACTGCCCTACTGAAGGTTTTTAACGACATCTTCCTATCCACAGATACTGGTGACTCTGTGCTGCTTGTCCTATTGGACCTCACATCCGCTTTCGACACCATCGACCATGAGATCCTCATTGCTAGGTTGGAGCAGTGGGTGGGCATCTCAGGATCAGCCCTAAACTGGTTCAGATCCTACCTCTCTGACAGGTCTTTTTGTGTGTCCATCAATGATTTTACTTCTGCAGTGGCGGCTCTTAAATGGGGGGTTCCGCAGGGGTCCATCCTGGGTCCTCTCTTGTTCTCCTTATACCTGCTGCCACTCGGTGCTATTTTCCGGAAACACAATATACCCTTCCACTTCTACGCTGATGACTGTCAAATTTACTTCCCCCTAAGACAAAATGGTACAGGCTCTATTCAACCTCTGCTCGACTGCCTGGCTGACATCAGGGACTGGATGGCTTTAAATTTCTTAAGCTTCAATGATAAGAAGTCTGAAGCCATATTGTTCCTTCCCAATGACACAACCTCAAACCACTGCATTGACCTTTCTGCTCTACCCCTGTCCGAAAAACAAAAAGTCACAAATCTGGGAGTGATAATGGATCCTTCCATGAAACTCAACAGTCATGTAAACATGATCGTCAAATCCTGTTTTTTCCAGCTGAGGCGTCTGTCTAAGCTGAAGCCCATATTATCAAAAAACAACCTGGAGACAGTGATTCACGCATTCATTACATCTAGGCTTGATTACTGCAATTCACTTCTGCTTGGCGTCAGTCAAGCCACCATTGCACGATTACAACTGGTTCAGAACGCAGCTGCCCGATTTTTAACCAGCACACGCAAAAGAGAGCACATTACACCAGTCTTGGCCTCCCTTCACTGGCTACCGGTTCATCTTCGAATCCAATTCAAAATTCTCATGTATGTCTACAAATCGCTGAACAGTCTCGCCCCCGCCTATCTCTCGGATCTGATACACCCATATGTCCCTCCACATGCTTTGAGGTCAGAGTACAGGTAGTGCCCGACTTACGAGCAAGTTCCGTTCCTGCGAGTTGCTCGTAACACGAAAATTCGTAAGTTGGAACACGAAGCACGTGTTCTCGTAAGTCCGGATTTTCGCTCGTAAGTTGGAACATTTATGCTAGCGCTACTACGAACACTCGTTTTTCATCAAAAACGTTCATATTAGTTCATAAACATGGTCGGAAACGTGTTTCCAAACGGTTAGCTAACACACTTTCATCTAAAAACACAAAAAAGTGCTGTATTTTTTACAAATTTACTTCTCTTTCGCTAGCTCGTAAGTCCGGGACCTCGTATGTAAGAGCGCTCGTAAGTCGGGGACTACCTGTATCAGGTACTCTTAATAGTTCCAGAAACTCGCCTTAAGCGCAGAGGTGACAGGGCGTTCTCTGTAGCAGGCCCAAGACTCTGGAACGAGTTACCGCTGCTCATCAAACAGGCCCCCTCCCTCTCGGTTTTCAAATCCCGGTTAAAAACTCACTACTACTCCATTGCTTTCAATGCCAGCTGATTTGTATTGGATCGTTTTATTTATGATCTGCAATGTTTTTATGTTTTTCGTGTTGTACTTCATTGTCTGTGTTGCCTGTTGCGTGTTTGTTTGTCCAGCACTTTGGTGTGGACTTGTTCCTGTTTAAAGTGCTTTATAAATAAAATGGTATGGTATGGTATGGTATATACA
>JBBPBX010074269.1:5000-17617 GCA_038048925.1 Garcialebias charrua
CGGAACACCTCACCAGGGAGGCGTCCAGGAGGCATCCTAACCAGATGCCCGAGCCACCTCAACTGGCTCCTCTCGATGTGGAGAAGCAGCGGCTCTACTCCGAGTCCCTCCCGGATGACTGAGCTTCTCACCCTATCTCTAAGGGAGAGTCCAGCCACCCTGCGGAGAAAACTCATTTCAGCCGCTTGTATCCGAGATCTTGTTCTTTCGGTCATAACCCAAAGCTCATGACCATAGATGAGGGTGGGAACGTAGATCGATCGGTAAATTGAGAGCTTTGCCTTTTGACTCAGCTCTCTCTTCACCACGACAGACCGGTACAGCGCCCGCTTCACTGTGGACGCTGCACCTATCCGCCTATCGATCTCATTCGTGAACAAGATCCCGAGATACTTAAACTCCTCCACTTGGGGCAGGACCTCCTCCCCGACCCGGAGAGGGCATGCTACCCTTTCCGGCTCAAGACCATGGCCTCGGATTTGGAGGAACTGATCTTCAACTCTCACCGGAAACGAGCCTGACTTACTGCCTGCAATGCGGACCAAGCTCTGACACCGGTCGTACAGGGACCTAACAGCCCATATCAATGGGCCTGGTACCCCATACTCCCGGAGTACCCCCCACAGAACCCCCCGAGAGTCCAGACACCCTGCAGAGAAAACTCATTTCAGCCGCTTGTCTCATGATCAGGACTTGACGGAGGTGGTAGTGGCTGAGAGTCGTTCCTGCAGCTTCTTGGACATCTTTGTTGAAAACGTTGGCAGTAACTTTTATTTTGAAAGGAATACTTTTTTTAACTTACATAATGTTTTTTTTTTATGTAAATGTTTGACTTTGTTCGTTCAGAACCTCCCTGCACAAACCAGGGGTTATTTTCATCCCTGCTCTTCATCACCTCATCCTCAGCCATTTGTCTAGTTTTAGTGCGTGCACACAAGCTGCTGCACGTTTGCATCAAGGCCGCCATGCGGCTTGTTTCTGGTGGTCAGTTGATTGGTTAGATTTTCAGGTGATCAATCTCTCTTTCCCACTTTAGACTCTCACCTTCATTAAATTATTCTGTGGACCTCCAGAACAGGAGACAGGAGGAAGAGGAGCAAGGTGGGGAGTTATTGGAGCACATGCATTATGTATCGTATCCTACAGTGAGGAAGACAACGCTGCGAGTGGGAACGAGAGCAGCCGGCGGTGCACCGAGGCGAACGCACTGAATACTGATGAGGTTTGCTGCCAGGAGCATGTGATTCCAATCACAAGTCACCGTGAACACGGAACGTTATCAGCTAAAAACACCGAAACTGTCTGAAATCAATTGTTCAGGTTTTTACTGATGATAAAAAGATTTGATTAAAAAATAAAAAGATCTGAGCCGCTGATGTGGCGGGACAAAGAACACGTGAAACGGCTCGTTCCTGCCAGGTGGAATGTCTTTGTGTTGGACAAAGTCCTGAATTTGTTACCGAGGGGCGAAGGTGGACGATGGTCCTTTGATCCGTGTCACTGGAGGAGCATCTTCTACGGTTTGTCAAGGTTTGACCAAAACGGCCACAACTGCATCGTTTCTCAACGTTGGGTGATCTTGGTTTTAAACTTGGGCCTGAAAGGAGGCGGGCGATCAATGAAGAACGTAAATTAAAGATTTGATCCAAGATCTATGAAGAGAAACTGAAGATGGATTCAGAAAGTGGACTTATCCCTGAGGACAGAAAATCAACACAAACCAACAAAAGAACAGAGTTCTTCAGAACATTAATCAGGGACTGATTAATGTTTAATTTAATTAATGACTGACTAATCACCTGCAGACTTGGTGGATGAAGACACTAAAGAACAGAGGAGAGGTGGTTGGTCCATCAGGAGCCTGTGGAAGCTCTGGTCCCTGTTATGGCTGTAGTTCAGGGGTGTCAAACTCATTTTGTTCTGGGGGCCGCATTCAGCTTAATCTGATCTCAAGTGGGCCAGACCAGTAAACTCATTCCAAAATTACATAGAACGAACAGTAAGTCCACTTTTTTCTTTGTATTAGTACAAAGAAGACATAAATTATAAAAATCTTTACATTAAATTAATTGTCCTTTTACACTTTTACTCAGATTTTTTATTTAAGTGCATTGCACATTAAAGAACTGATCACAGACAGTGATTGCACGTTTTAAATCATTTAGTCAACAAACAGTTTTGTGGAACTTAAACACTTCCCTGCATGTTAAAAATACATCAAACCCATCAAAATTTAGAAATGAATGAATTTAAAATCAATTTTCCACATCTAGGAAGCAATTCTGAACACAAATTGAGGCCACACACTTGAAAGCTATTTTTAACAACAGGTTTTCAAACTCAACACGTCAGAAGTCCATTTTTTCTTGAAAAATCCGACACTCTGTGTCCACTTTTCTCTTTTTTGACAAGAACATTCCGTTGATGAGGGTGCCCGACTGCCCGTTCCAAGAGAAAAAGTGGGTAAAGCTGGTTTACTGGTTGACTTCAAAAATGGCTTAAAGACTTTTCTTTTTAAGCAAGCCTATTCTGCCTCCACATGATTTTATCTTGATCTTGGTTGATATTATTATTGATTTTACTTGATTTTATCACTTGTTTTATTTATTTATTTATTTATTTTTTAAGCAGGCCTATTCTGCCTCCACATGATTCTGTCTTTAATCTTAGTTGATATTATTATTGATTTTACTTGATTTTATCACTTGTTTTATTTGTTGTAGCACTTTGAGATTTTTATTAATGAAAAGTGCGGTATAAATTGAATTCATTATTATTATTATTATTATTAAAGCGATTGAACTGACTAAAACACAGCGCCTCTAGTGGACAACATAGGAACTGCAGATTTTTAAGAAAATAACGTTTATTCTTTTTTTTATTTTTATAAAATAAATCAGATGTATCCTTGGGTCGACTAAACCCCCTGGCGGGCCAGTTCCGGCCGGCGGGCCGTATGTTTGACACCCCTGCTTAAGACAGAAGATCAGGCTGATGTTCATCCTGCACACGACTCATAGGAAGGAGAAGAACAAGTTGCTCTAATTAAATTGCTCTGCAGAACTTTGTACGAGTGGTAAACACTGAAGCTACTGTTCATAGCCCTGCTCCTTCTAGAGACGTTGGAACGCACACCAGAATGTGCCGCTCCATCAGGAACAGGGTTTGTCCAGGTGCTGTTGCTCCTCAGCGCTCTCCCATGACAGCTGATTGCCTTAAGGTTGAGTGAAGCCAGGAGTCATCGTTGGATCAGTGCTGGACTGAAAACCTTTGTTCCTTGTTGTGACATTCTGCATCAGAGAATCACTAAAAGATTTCGACTTGTTGTTTGCAGGTTCCTCGTGGTCCATGTGGATTCTTTGTTTCTCACTGAGCATCTCCACGTGTTGGGAACTCGTCCACAACCTGAAAGAACCAAACCAACAAGATTATTTCCATGCATTACCTTTCAATATTCAAAGTAAATTTGTTAAAAGAGAGAGTTGTTATGTTTTAAAGGGGATATAAATGTTTGTGAAGCCACGCTTTCAAACTTGCTTGAAGGAAAGATGTACTTTAATCCAGGGTGTAGGGTTATGGAATGGTTTGGAGGATGATCAGATCTCTGTATAATAATATAATTGAATCTAAAGAAACTGCTGTTTGAGTTTATGTATTTTTCTTTTTAGTATTGCTTTTATTGTATATTATAATTTGTTTAAAAATATTTTGAGGATAAAAGGAGCAGACATCATAAGATTTATTATTATTCTGCTTCCTTTCATTTTGATTTGTGTATTATTTGTGTTTTATTGTAAAAAAGAAATGTATTTTAAATGAAATGAAAAAAATTTTGGGGAATTGGAATTATTTCTACTCTTCTCTGGTGGCCTGCCTGCTCTCAGCAGAAAGAACTTGTCAATCATCATCCGATCGTACCACCCCATGTAACATTTAACTATATAACAAAATGAGTAAGAATCTGCTCAGAAAGTATCCATTAATAACAAAATAAACAGCAGAACAATGTCATTTTGTCTGGTTATGTTACTAAAATAGAAAATAAAGTTTGTAGATTCCCTTCAACTTTCTTTAAAATTATTTTAGGTTTGAATTTTTCTTCAGGAAAGCTGTTAGAAGTTATGATGACATCATTTTTGTTGAAGTTGGTTATTTTATTCAGTGTGCAGAGACTAAAACATACGTACTTATAATCTTAAGGGAATAGATATTTTTTGTAAAACCACAGTACAGAACTAGTTTAAAAGATCGGTCTACTTTAATTCATGGAATTGGTTTGTGGAATGGTTTGGCAAATGATGTTAAAACTGTAAAGTCAATGCCTATGTTTAAGAAAATTATTAAGACTAAATTTTTGAAAAAATGCATATGAATTAGTTTTATCAAAGGTACTATACATGTATATGGAAAATTATGACGAGTTATTTATTATGTTATAGTATTTATAGATGATTGTTGTTTGAATTGATTGAATTGATTTTGTTTAAAGACGGGGCAGATATTATAAGATTTTTTTCTTCTTCTGCTACCTTTCATTTTATGTATTGTTTATTTTTCTCATGTGGTTTGTAAATTGTTTGTGTGTGTGTGTGTGTGTGTGTGTGTGTGTGTGTGTGTGTGTGTGTGTGTGTGTGTGTGTGTGTGTGTGTGTGTGCGTTTGATTATGTCCCATTTGGGGTCTTCAACACGTTTACACACCAGTCATTTGGGGACACCTTGGCAATTGGGGACCAAAACCACGGTCCCCAATTAGAAAACCATATAATCGCATTCAGCATGCTCCAAAATGCATTTTAAACCAAAAATCTCAAACGTCCCAAAAAGTCATCAAAATAGGTTTTTTTGTGTATGTGTATGACTTCTCCCCTCGTCTCCCCATAAAATCTGTGTATACCTCACTGTTGCCCCTTGTGGGAGTGTATAGAACAATGTGACAATGACAATGGGAACCTGCCCTGGGGCCTCAGAGGAGCCTCATCTTGGGATTAGTCTAACAAAGGCCTTAAGAAACCCCCTACTTGTTTTTGTATTGAGCGCTTGTTCTGATTTTATCATGTCCTGGATGACTGAGAATCTTCACCAGCAAACCCCCTACTGTTAAGAGGGGGGTGCGATTTGCAAATTTACATAGGCATGTTGGATGTTATCTCAGGCTTTTTAAACCTGCTCACTCACCCTCTTGGAATAGAGAATGCTTTTTGGATGAGAAGTTAAACCTCTTCTGTTACAAATAAAAGAATCATTAAAAAAGAAACTGAAAATATAAGTAGGACCACATAGTAACCCATGTTTTGCCTGATATTAAAAGTTTTTTTAACAAATGAATGGTCACATGGATTAAGCAAAAATTAAAACTATTCTAAAAAACTGATAAAAATATTGTCTTTTGAAGGTTATAATCATAGTGTCAGCAAATTAGCAGCACTATATTCTTCAATACGGTTTTAACATGTCAAAAACTTTGTATACTAATTACTGTAGTGATTTACATAAACTTTTTAGAAATGTTTGCCTATAATTTATTATCAAAATATATTCCTATTTCCATTTCTCCACCTATCATGGTCTGTATAGCAATGTACATTTAAATGATGATGTTACAAAACTAAATTAACTGAATTCTTTGAATTGATCAATATGTATTTGAAGTATGTTTTTATCATCCATCCATCCATCCATCTTCTTCCGCTTATCCGGGGTCGGGTCGCGGGGGTAGCAGCCTAAGTAGGGAGGCCCAGACTTCCCTCTCCCCAGCCACTTGGAGCAGCTCCTCCGGGGGAATCCCAAGGCGTTCCCAGGCCAGCCGAGAAACATAGTCCCTCCAGCGCGTCCTGGGTCTTCCTCTGGGTCTCCTCCCGGTGGGACATGCCCGGAACACCTCACCAGGGAGGCGTCCAGGAGGCATCCTAACCAGATGCCCGAGCCACCTCAACTGGCTCCTCTCGATGTGGAGAAGCAGCGGCTCTACTCCGAGTCCCTCCCGGATGACTGAGCTTCTCACCCTATCTCTAAGGGAGAGTCCAGACACCCTGCGGAGAAAACTCATTTCAGCCGCTTGTATCCGAGATCTTGTTCTTTCGGTCATAACCCAAAGCTCATGACCATAGATGAGGGTGGGAACGTAGATCGATCGGTAAATTGAGAGCTTTGCCTTTTGACTCAGCTCTCTCTTCACCACGACAGACCGGTACAGCGCCCGCTTCACTGCGGACGCTGCACCTATCCGCCTATCGATCTCACGCTCCAGTTTTCCCTCATTCGTGAACAAGACCCCGAGATACTTAAACTCCTCCACTTGGGGCAGGACCTCCTCCCCGACCCGGAGAGGGCATGCTACCCTTTTCCGGCTCAAGACCATGGCCTCGGATTTGGAGGAACTGATCCTCATCCCGGCCGCATCACACTCGGCTGCAAACCGCTCCAGTGAAAGATGTAGATCACGAACTGATGAAGCCAATAGGACCACATCATCTGCAAAAAACAGAGAAGCGATTCTAAGGCCACCAAAACGGATCCTCTCAACACCTTGGCTACGCCTAGAAATTCTGTCCATAAAAGTTATGAACAGAATCGGTGACAAAGGGCAACCTTGGCGGAGTCCAACTCTCACTGGAAACGAGCCTGACTTACTGCCGGCAATGCGGACCAAGCTCTGACACCGGTCATACAGGGACCTAACAGCCCGTATCAAAGGGCCTGGTACCCCATACTCCCGGAGTACCCCCCACAGAACCTCCCGATGGACGTGGTCGAATGCCTTCTCCAAGTCCACAAAGCACATGTAAACTGGTTGGGCAAACTCCCACGCACCCTCCAGGACCCAAACTTATGGTAAATGGTAATGGTAAATGGAGCTTATTTATATAGTGCCTTCCAGCCCCCTGTGAGGAGCCCCAAAGCTCTTTACAATACCAGCTATCCACCCATTCATTCACACATTCATACACCGGTAGCGGTAGCCTGCCATGCAAGGCGCCATCCAGACCTACCGGGAGCAACTCGGGGTTACGTGTCTTGCCCAGGGACACAACGACACATGGTGGGCGGAAGCGGGATTTGAAGCTCCAACCTTCCGATCTGGGGTCGGCTGCCACTACCACTGTGCCACAGCCGCCCCCATAAATCCAAGTCCTCTACATGCTCACTGGATCCTCTCCTTACAGCCCTTGTTAAATATTGCATTGTATCACTTCTTCCGTTCATTTCTGCTATTATCCACTCTTCTCTCTCTTCTGGAACTGTCCCAGTTATTTTCAAAACTGCAGTTATCACTCCAATCGTTAAAAAAACCTGGATTGGATCCTAATACCTTCAAAAATCTCTGTCCTATTTCTAACTTTCCATTCATTTCTAAAATTCTGGAAAAAACAGTCGCCTCTCAACTCCACCTCCATTTAACCGATAACAGTCTATACAAACAGTTTCAGTCTGGTTTCTGCCCCGGTCAGCACATCATCATCATCAACTTTATTCGACAGACTCGTGGTCCACAAAAAAACATAACACACACAACACATACCGAAAAAAATAAAAAGAATAAAAATATATTTAATAAAAAATAAAATCTTATAAGAGACTTGCGTACCAATGATTCCACAGAGACGACAGGTATCTTAGCGTACTGACAGAGGGATGTGAAAACGTTACAATAAGACTGTTCATGGAGCTGCACAAACGACGCATAAACTTGTACATCAAATTTCTCATGAGCGCCTGAAACGTTCTGACATGTGCATTACAGAACATTTCACTTGCATTGCTGAACCTTGGTTTCTTAAGTAGAATTCTCAGGGAGTCATTATAAGCAACCTTAAGCTTCTGCATGCTAGCTTTTTTAAATTTACACCACAGAGGAGCTGCATACAAGGATGTACAGTAAGCTTTAAACAAACATATTTTTACCTCATTAGTGCACATGTGAAACTTCCTCCTCAGAATGTTTGCCTGGGCGTACAACATGCGACACTGTCGATAAATGTCATCATCATCACATAGCTGGTCAATGATGTAGTGACCCAGATATTTAGTTTTTGAGCAAACATTTAACTTTTGTCCTGACAAAAAGAAATCAGGGAAACAGAGTTGCTTGTCTGCTTTAGTCCTACATATTAGCACAACCGTTTTCTTAGTATGGCATTACTCATGCCCTGAGAGCATGAATAAATTAAAGTAAATACAAAACAACGCCACCCTGGGAATTTCACCCCGAGCATTTACTTTAAGGCCACGCAGGTTCGCCTTGCACTGATTAAAACATCCGGGACAACTGTTCAAAATAACAATGATTTATTACAATTAATCTAAACATTTGTCAGTTATACCATCCTTAAAATGCAGTGTTTATTCACAATTAGTCACTCAGTAAATCATTAAAATTGGCATGCTAAACTACAACACAACAAAACTACATAAATAAACAAAAGATAACCCTTTAAACCCAACACACAAACACTGAATGATTTTCACAATTAAATACAGATCACCCTTCAACTGGTTCTGGCACTCGCGACATGCCGTAGGTAAGGCAAGTGGCCACACTGACGTCACACCCTGCACGCCACTGGAAGGGCAGCGGCTGACGACACCACAGTCCACTTTTCAAGCACTTGCGCACAGCTTCCTCAAACGGAGTTGCAGAGGAACCAGAGGGGACGCCGGAAGGAAAAAGCAGCAGTGTCCGGAAACAGAGCAGCAGTGGTCCCGATGGGGGGGGAAGACCTAAGAAAGTTAATTAATAACTATTCTTCATACAGCTGCCACAAAATAGAGCTTACAATGACAATTGTTTCCTTACCTGCCGATCTTCACAACCATGTACACACGCACACACACTTGTGTATGAGGGAACGGAGAAGCGCAGCACCGTAGCACTTTACCTATGACAACACTTCCAATTAGTGTTTCTATCCGATCAGCTATTGTATATCAGCTATAGTACAGAGAGAGAGCGACAACACCTACCCCGTGAAGGAATAAACACCGGCCCGCACCTCACTCAGCGATGGGTTGCCTTGCACGGCCAACACCCACGGCCACCAGCCACACAGCGGGAGCACGAAGACGACCTTACTGACTGAATGCAGCAGCTACCTATATACCACGCCCACTGGCTCCTCGCAGCTGAGAACTATTGGTGTAATTAGGTGCCTTCCTCTATCACCACATTAGCATTGTACTACACATCAAATTTCAACCCATAATCAGAGCAGATATTCAGTAACTGTTGAAAACCAGCACTGCTGGGCGAGAGGACAGCCAGGTCATCAGCATACATAAAGTGATTAACCAGGTTATCACCGATCACACATCCAGTTTTACAGAGGTTCAATTCTTTTGACAGGTCGTCCATATAAATGTTAAACAGGGCAGGTGAAAGAAGCCCACCCTGACGCACACTGTTACTCACACCAAAGGAAGCACGAGATGTTATTGCCCCATTTTACATGCATTTTCTGGTTAGAATACCAGTAAACTAAAATTCGTATAATAATATCTGGAACACCTCTCTGTTTTAATTTGTCAAATAACTTGTAATGATTGACACGATCAAATGCCTTAGAGGCATCAATAAACCCAATTAACACAGATGATTTTTTTTGCACAGAATCTGCTCTCCTCAGAATCACCAACTCTCTTCTCATGGCAGCAGATTCTGGTTTACTTTCCCTCCTAATACTTCTCGATCTCAGTGCGGCTTTTGATACCATCTCCCACAACATCCTCCTCCATAGACTTTCATCCATTGACATCACCCACACACCCCTCGCTTGGTTTCAGTCCTATCTCTCTGGTCGCACCCAGTTCATCCAACTAAAATCATTCAGATCCCATTCCTCTCCTGTGACTTCAGGTGTGCTCTAAGGCTCTGTCCTGGGGCCCCTTCTTTTCATCATCTACCTTCTCCCCCTTGGCGATATCTTCAGTAAATTTAACACCCATTTCCATTGTTTTGCTGATGACACCCAGCTCTTTTTATCCACTGCACCTGACTCTTCACTTCCTCCCTCCTCCCTCACTTCCTGCTTAGCTGAAATTAACTCCTGGTTCACGTGTAACTTCCTGAAATTAAACAGTGATACATCAGAGTTTTTACTCATTGTACTAAATCCACCTTATCTAAAGTTAACAGTTTTTCCCTCTTCATTGACAACTCCTTGGTTTCTCCCTCCTCTCACATCAAGAGTCTGGGTGTCATTCTTGATAGCACTCTCTCTTTTCATTCTCAAATCAATAGTATTACCCAATCTGCATATTTCAAATTAATCCTTAAGCTTCAAATGGTTCAAAATTCAACTGCCCGCATCGTTACCAAACCCCCCCCCCCATTCTACCACATCACCCCAGTTTTACAGCAACTTCACTGGCTTCCAGTCACATTCAGAATTCAATTTAAAATCCTGTTGTACACTTTTAAGGCTATTCATAGCCTCTCCCCTCCTTACCTGTCTAATCTCCTGCACATTACCACCCATTCACGCTCTCTTCGTTCTTCCTCTTCCATCCATCTCAATGTGCCTCTTGTCCACCTCAGCACCATGGGACACAGAGCCTTTTCTCACTCTGCTCCCCAACTCTGGAACGCTCTTCCCCCAGACATCCGTAACATTGACTGCCTTCTGACCTTCAAATCAAAACTCAAAACTCATCTGTTCAAGTTAGCCTTCTCACTTTAATTTTTCTTTTTTATATAGTTATTTTATATTGTTTTATTGTGTTTTTAATGCTGTGAAGTTTCCTTGGATGTTTTGAAAGGTGCTACCAAATAAAATGCATTATTATTATTATTATTATTATTATTATTATTATTATTATTATTATTATTATTATTATTATTATTATTATTATTATTTTCTGGTGTTTCTACTTACAGATTTGAACGAACTTCTCCTAGGGATTTTAAAGGATTGCCTTCAAACTTGGTTAATATGCCCTTAATACACTGGACAGTAAAAATGATCAAAAGCTTGCATTTTCATTTATACTAAAGGGGCGTGGCCAGGACTCAAATTTGTGTTTCACTCCATAAATTTCAAACAGCTATAACTTTCACAATGAAAGACTGAAATGCACCAAACTTGGCATGACTCATCCCTGTTGGATGCCCGGCGATCCTTTGTTGTCATGTTGTGACTTCATTGAGGTCCTGCCCCCTCAGAACAGGAAGTCACTTTTTTTACTTGGAAGCACCCTTGAACTAATCCGGATAAGGTAAGCGTGAATATTTGATTTGGATCCAATATGTACAGTATTATCTTAACATAATCAATTGATGGTAAATAAAGTTTAAGAACCACATTAATCAGTTATCAAACTGGGAGACTACAAAACTGAAGTCAATGTATTGTTTGCAATCCTATGAAATGTCTGTGCAGCTTTAAGGGATAACATTTGTGTATGGGTGCAAGAGTAATGTAAGAAATCTGATCTGTTAGTGGTTTTATTTTTCAACAAAAATTGCATGTGATCCTTTTTTCTCAAATTACTTGCAACTTATCTTCAGAAAGAATTGAATCACAAGATCTGGATTCCTCAAGTGATGAGCAGGAGTACTTTTATTCAGCCACGGAGGCAACAGAAACTTCAGCCACGGAGGCAACAGAAACTTCAGCCACAAAGGCAACAGAAACACAAGTGAATGAGATGACAGATGAGGATACCAATAAGGCACCAGAGACAACATCTTCATCTTCCATTTCCTCTTGTTCTCGTCAAAAACATGGTAAAGAAATAGTTGTTGGTTTGTCTTGGGCTTTTGTACCAACTACTGTTTTCTGTCAAAAACTCATTCTATAGTTCACAAAAAAGTTACATCATGTCATCTGGACGGTTTCCTTTTTGGAAGAAAATTTTTCATCTTTCATCTGAAGGACTTAATCAGTCTGAGGCCTACCAACAGGATATGTCATACCAAGCACATTGTTGATGTGTTTCAAACCAGGCTGCTGTTGAGTTCCCAGGCATAATGGCTTTACACATGCAAAATGGAGGACCATCAGTCTAAAGCAGTTAATCATAGTGCATAACAACACTGAGCTCAACAGCAGACTGGTTTGAAACAAGTCAACAAGGTGCTACTTAATACAATAGACCCTGTTGGCAGGCCTCAGACTGATGGGAGTCCTTTGGATGAAGGATAAAACATTTCCTTTCAAAAAAAGAAACTCTCCGGATGATACAGTTTAACTTTTTTGTATGTACCCTGATGCATGCTCATTTCTTAAATACCTTTTTTGTATGTAATTTATTTACCTGAATGATTGAGCCTACTTTCTTTTTTCTTTATATAGTTATTTTTCAAACAATAATGCACCTTTTGAATAGGATTCTTTGGTGTTTTTAACATTGCTTTGTTGTTTGCTCTTTCATATACACATATGTGCAGCTTTGATCATAACTATAATTTGACACTGGTTAGAAATGTATTACTGACGTCAGAGGATGAGATGTCCACTTGGGCTGTGCATAAAATCAATTTAAGTTTTGAAGTTGATTTTTGCTCCAACAATCACAAAAGGTGAAAAGGAGAGAAGACTTTCTTTTACTATATAGATATATAGTATATCTATATATTTGTGTATATATGTGTATATATGTATGTGTATATATGTGTATGTGTG
>JBBPBX010074270.1:0-17617 GCA_038048925.1 Garcialebias charrua
TATATATATATATATATATGTATATGTATATATATATATATACGTATATGTATATATATATATATACGTATATGTATATGTCTATACAGTGGTGGGTAACGCTAATTAAAAAATTTGTTCCACAATTTCTAAAACGCTTATTATTTTTTTTAGGTCCACAATTTCAAAAGCACAAAATGTCTTATGAAAATTAGGGCAAGCTAATCTAATCCGCTATTTATATTCGACAATTGGTATTATGTATGTATATATATATGTATGTATATATATATATATATGTATGTATATATATATATATACGTATATATATATATATATATACGTATATATATATATATATACGTATATGTATATGTATATACAGTGGTGGGCAACGCTAATTAAAAAATTAGTTCCACAATTTCTAAAACGCTTATTAATTTTTTTAGGTCCACAATTTCAAAAGCACAAATGTCTTATGAAAATTAGGGGAAGCTAATCTAATCCGCTATTTATATTCGACAATTGGTAGCCGGCAGCGTTATGCAAAATTTGTACTACTTTGCCAACTGAAAAGTAACTAAAATGATCCTAAAAGGATGAAATTACAAAAATCAAAGGATTTATTTAATACTTTACGTACTCGGACACAAAATTAACAAAAAAGAGAATGATCTTTTAATCCCTAAAACCACTTTTAAATCTCAAATACACGGGTGTGTCGCCACCACATTTAAACATAAAAGTAACCCAAATACATAAAACTAACGACTCACTGTCGAATGGTTGACACAAAACACACAATAAAATCCTCCGGCCATGTTAATTTGGCTTGAAACAGCGGGGTTCTCTGCGGATTTATCCATTAGTAACCCAGCACAACCAGCTGGACACAGAGTTAGCGTCCAGTTCACCTCTGACCCGGAAGATGTCAAGATTCTATAGGAAGTCAACAGATTTAATGAAAAGTAACTAAAATACATAAAACTAACGACTCACCGTCGAGTGGTCGACACAAAACACACAATAAAATCCTCCGGCCGCGTTAATTTGGCTTGAAACAGCGGGGTTCTCTGCGGATTTATCCAAGTACCCAGCACAACCAGCTAGCCATAAACGTTAGCACCGAGTTCACCTCTGACCCGGAAGATGTCAAGATGGAATAGTCCATTTTTTAGTAGGGGGATAAAGAAATCGACCGGTTTTTGTATTGCGTTTTTTAATGATCGTTTTCATCGTAACTATAATTATTTTTATGTTAAATGTACATTAACAAGCAGGATCAATGTTAGGGATGTAGGTGACTGGCCGGGGCGCGGCGCTGCTGATTGGGATCCCCAGGCAACGGCATCATTTGCTTACATGGTAGATCCGAGTCTGTTCTCCGCTCTGCTCCCTCCCCCTCCAACCCTCCCTCCTCTCTGCTCTTTACGGTGGGGAAAAAGGTAAAACAAGCAGCTACGGAGCCAGCATAAGAGCTTGTAAATAAGTTTATTGGTTTTTACTGATAGATAATTAGTTATTATCGGTACTGCATTTTAAATAAAAATAGCACAAATCCGCTTATGAATTATAAAAGTTAGTCAAACCACAAAAACGTTGACAAAAAGTTTAGGTCCATTGTAAGCGGATTAGCGCTTTAGCGCTCCCTAGCGGTCTGTGCCCACCACTGATACTAACTAATTATCTGTGCCGGGAATCCTGAGGATCCTGTTTGAACTCAGAAACTAAACTGGGTTTGGCATGTTTTTTGGGAAGGTTTTCCATTGTTGAGGTGATTCATCTATACTAAACTAATACTAATACTAATACTAATACTGGTGTAATAATATAGGCCCTTAGTCAGTTTACTGATTTACCTATACTTAGATGTAAATTTGAGCAGAATTTATCTGACCCAAAATTATCATCAAATTTAACGAGTTCTCACTTTTTCAGTTTAATATTCAATAAATCTGTGACTAGGTGGTGTGATGTAAAAGACAAATGAAACGTTAACTTATGTTGATTCACCAAGAGATGAATCATTTAATTAACTTTTGCCTATTTGTACTAATTTTTGATTCTGCCCAGCATTGCAGGTCAACACCACAGGGAGGACTTCCAGGTGTGACGAGCATGCTGGAAGGAGTTTGACCCCACCCAGGAGACTAGGTTCTTGTCGGGACCTCTGCTGGAAACATAGGGAGTCAGAGCACTGGCTAGGATCATTTCAGGGCAGGATGGTTCCTGAGATGGGCAGCAGGATTGCTGATGCTGAGTATGCTTCTCTGCATCAAATGCGACATCCTGAATATGTCAACTTGTGGAGAGAAGATGCAGAGTGATTATAGTACTGAAAACATTTTTATAGCTGGCACTATGATGTATTAGCTTGCTTAGGTCTTTTTGAAGAAATGTCTCTCTTTCATTCTCTCTTTCTCTCTCTCTCTCTCTCTCACACACAAACACACACACACTTATTATGTTTTAGTTATTATGTATTATGTTTTGGTCTATAAAAAAGACCTAGCTCATGAAGAGCTTTTTCTTTGCTATCCATCCATCCATCCATCCATCCATTTTCGTCCGCTTATCCGGGGTCGGGTCGCGGGGGTAGCAGCCTAAGTAGGGAGGCCCAGACTTCCCTCTCCCCAGCCACTTGGAGCAGCTCCTCTGGGGGAATCCCAAGGTGTTCCCAGGCCAGCCGAGAAACATAGTCCCTCCAGCGTGTCCTGGGTCTTCCTCTGGGTCTCCTCCCGGTGGGACATGCCCGGAACACCTCACCAGGGAGGCGTCCAGGAGGCATCCTAACCAGATGCCCGAGCCACCTCAACTGGCTCCTCTCGATGTGGAGAAGCAGCGGCTCTACTCCGAGTCCCTCCCGGATGACTGAGCTTCTCACCCTATCTCTAAGGGAGAGTCCAGACACCCTGCGGAGAAAACTCATTTCAGCCGCTTGTATCCGAGATCTCGTTCTTTCGGTCACAACCCAAAGCTCATGACCATAGATGAGGGTGGGAACGTAGATCGATCGGTAAATTGAGAGCTTTGCCTTTCGACTCAGCTCTCTCTTCACCACGACAGACCGGTACAGCGCCCGCTTCACTGCGGATGCTGCACCTATCCGCCTATCGATCTCACGCTCCAGTTTTCCCTCATTCGTGAACAAGACCCCGAGATACTTAAACTCCTCCACTTGGGGCAGGACCTCCTCCCCGACCCGGAGAGGGCATGCTACCCTTTTCCGGCTCAAGACCATGGCCTCGGATTTGGAGGAACTGATCCTCATCCCGGCCGCATCACACTCGGCTGCAAACCGCTCCAGCGAAAGCTGTAGATCACGATCTGATGAAGCCAATAGGACCACATCATCTGCAAAAAACAGAGAAGCGATTCTAAGGCCACCAAAACGGATCCTCTCAACACCTTGGCTGCGCCTAGAAATTCTGTCCATAAAAGTTATGAACAGAATCGGTGACAAAGGGCAACCTTGGCGGAGTCCAACTCTCACTGGAAACGAGCCTGACTTACTGCCGGCAATGCGGACCAAGCTCTGACACCGGTCGTACAGGGACCTAACAGCCCATATCAATGGGCCTGGTACCCCATACTCCCGGAGTACCCCCCACAGAACCCCCCGAGGGACGCGGTCGAATGCCTTTTCCAAGTCCACAAAGCACATGTAAACTGGTTGGGCAAACTCCCACGCACCCTCCAGGACCCTGCTGAGGGTGTAGAGCTGGTCCAGTGTTCCACGACCAGCACGAAAACCACACTGCTCCTCCTGAATCCGAGGTTCGACTATCCGACGGACCCTCCTCTCCAGAACCCCTGAATAGACCTTACCAGGGAGGCTTAAGAGTGTGATCCCCCTATAGTTGGAACACACCCTACGGTCCCCCTTTTTGAATAGGGGAACCACCACCCCAGTCTGCCAATCCAAGGGAACTGCCCCCGATGTCCACGCGATATTGCAGAGTCGCGTAAGCCAACACAACCCCACAACATCCAGAGCCCTAAGGAACTCAGGGCGAATCTCATCCACCCCCGGAGCCCTGCCACCGCGGAGCTTTTTAACCACCTCGGTGACCTCAGCACCAGAGATTGGAGAGCCCGACCCAAAGTCCCCAGGCTCCGCTTCCTCAGTGGAAGACGTGCCAGTAGGATTGAGGAGGTCTTCGAAGTACTCCGCCCACCGACTCACAACATCCCGAGTTGAGGTCAACAGCACGCCATCCCTACCATAAATGGTGTTGGTGGCGTACCGCTTTCCCCCCCTGAGACGCCGGATGGTGGACCAGAATTGCCTCGAAGCCGTACGGAAGTCATTCTCTATGGCCTCTCTGAACTCCTCCCACGCACGAGTTTTTGCCTCAGTAACCACCCGAGCCGCATGCCGCTTGGACTGTCGGTACCTATCTGTTGCTTCCGGGGTCCCACAGGCCAAAAAGGCCCAATAGGACTCCTTCTTCAGCATGACAGCATCCCTCACCGCCGGTGTCCACCACCGGGTTCGAGGGTTGCCACCACGACAGGCACCAACAACCTTGCGGCCACAACTCTGATAAGCTACCTCGACAATAGAGGCGCGGAACATGGCCCACTCGGACTCAATGTCCCCCGCCTCCCTCGGAACGTGTTCAAAGCTCTCCCGGAGGTGGGAGTTAAAGCTCCGTCTTACGGGAGACTCTGCCAGACGTTCCCAACAGACCCTCACAATACGTTTGGGTCTGCCAGGTCTGACCGGCATCCTCCCCCACCATCGGAGCCAACTCACCACCAGGTAGTGGTCAGTGGACAGCTCCGCCCCTCTCTTCACCCGAGTGTCCAGGACATGCGGCCGCAGATCAGATGAGACGACAACAAAGTCGATCATCGAACTGCGACCTAGGGTGTCCTGGTGCCAAGAGCACATATGTACACCCTTATGCCTGAACATGGTGTTCGTTATGGACAATCCATGACGAGCACAGAAGTCCAATAACAGAACACCACTCGGGTTCAGATCAGGGGGGCCGTTCCTCCCAACCACACCCCTCCAGGTCTCACTGTCATTGCCCACGTGAGCGTTGAAGTCCCCCAGTAGAACAAGGGAGTCCCCAGGAGGTGCACTCTCCAATACCCCCTCCAAGGACTCCAAAAAGGGTGGGTAATCTGCGCTGCCGTTTGGCGCATAGGCACAAACAACAGTCAGAGCCCGTCCCCTCACACGTAGGCGAAGGGAGGCTACCCTCTCGTTCACCGGGGTAAACCCCAACGTACAGGCACCAAGATGGGGGGCAACAAGTATGCCCACTCTTACTCGTCGTCTCTCACCACCTCTCACATTTTCTTTGCTATGTGTTTCAATAATTGTTTTCCCACATTTTATGAGTTGTTTTCTCATGTTTTGAAAAAGTTTTTAGTAAAATAAGTTACCTTTTAGTTTTAAAATTCTTTTAGTTTTAGTTTAGATTTCTTTAAGTTTTAAAACTCTTATTTTTAGTTTAAATTTCTTTGTTTTTAAATTTTTATTTTTAGTTCAAATATTTTTAAGTTTTTAAATTCTTTTATTTTTAGTTCAAATTTCTTTAAGTTTTTTAAATTCCTTTACTCTACTGCCCACAAAAACTTGTAAAAATGAGCCTAAGTTGTTACAAAATGGCCACTGCTAGTGAGGACCTGGAGTAGTGGTACATTTTCCTACCACATCTTTAGACCCGAAGGTTTTTCCGTTCCATTCATCTGTTTAATATTGGAAAAGTTCAAATGATAAAAAGGGCAGACTGTTAGATTATTTTAATGTTCATCATTTTAACTTAAAGTATGAACCATGTATCTGATTCACTCCCTGAGAAATATTTGTCTTACACAATACTTGTTTACTGAAGAACAAAACACCAAAATAATGTATCAGCTCTTTGTTTTAAAACCTGCTTTTCTTGTCTCAGTCAAAACTGACCACATCTATTGTATGAAAACGGTCTGAACCTTTTCTGTGTTAAAAATACCCATCCACTTAATAAAAGCCCGAGACAGGCATTTGCAAAGTGGACTTCGTTCTCTGCTTTTTTAGGAGAGGATTTCCCACTTTGCAAAGTTCAATTTCATATGATAACTCCTTGTTTCTTATATGATCATTTTTGTAGAAGCTGCAAGGTTGGTTTAAAACCCATCATTTAGCACTTTAGCGTTAGCTTCCAGTAATTTTAATTATTTATCTGTTTAGTGGTTCATAGTTAAAAAACTATTTTTTTGTTAACAATTAGCGGTTAGTGAGGCTAACTTTTTGGTAGATGTGCCCACCACTCGTTGCTAGCAGCCAAATTAGCTGCAAAATTGTCCTCTAGCTGTTTTTTATTTATAATCGCCTATTTTCACAGTCTTTTTGCACTGGTACCAAACATTTTTTTAGACGTTTAGAGGCTATTAAATTCAAAATTGCAATATTGTTTCTAAAAAAGGTGAAGTTTCTTCAGCTAAATATTTTATATGATTACTTTGTTCCATTGTGAAAAACTATAATGTTAGCCAGTTATTGCATTCTGTTTGTGAATACAGTGAGGGAAATACGTATTTGAACACCCTGCGACTTTGCAAGTTCTCCCACTTAGAAATCATGGAGGGGTCTGAAATTCTCACCTTAGGTGCATGTCCACTGTATGAGACATAATCTAAAAAAATAAATAAAATTAATCCAGAAATCACAATGTATGTTTATTTTTTATATAATTAATGTGTGTTACTGCTGCAAATAAGTATTTGAACACCTGTGAAAATCAATGTTAATATTTGGTACAGTAGCCTTTGTCTGCAATTATAGAGGCCAAACGTTTCCTGTAGTTTTTCACCAATTTTGCACACACTGCAGCAACAGGATTTTGGCCCATTCCTCCACACAGATCTTCTCTAGATCAGCCAGGTTTCTGGGCTGTTGCTGAGAAACACAGAGTTTGAGCTCCCTCCAAAGATTTTCCATAGGGTTTAGGTCTGGAGACTAGCTAGGCCACTCCAGAATTTGATATGCTTCTTATGGAGCCACTTCTTGGTTCTCATGGCTGTGTGCTTCGGGTCATTGTCATGTTGGAAGACCAAGCCAAGACCAATCTTCGGCTACATTCACACTGCAGGCAAATCCGACTCAAATCCGATTTTTTTGCCCCATCTGACCCATATCCGATTTTTTTTATGACAGTCTGAACGTGACAAATCCAATATTTTCAAATCCGACCCAGGCCGTTTCAGTATGTGGTTTTAAATCGGATATATATCTGATGTTTTCAATGTGACTGCAGTGTAAACGCTCATGTGACTTACATCTGACTTTTGCATCACCGATGTGAGACCGAGGTCACAGTTCTGCGCCGGACTGGGCGGGAAGCAGCAAAATAAACAAGCATGGCAGACAGCGTCGACGGAGCTTCTCAGTGGAAAGAAAATTCTTGGCTCCTACTCCGCATCCACATACCCCTCTGAACAGAGGTATCAGCCATAGCTCCAAAAATCGCCATCACTAAAGAATTTGCTCGCTTTCTTCTGTTTTCTTTTGCCTTTAATCATTTGGATGTTTAGCTTTCCCCGATTGGACAACAACTTCAAAATTACTGAACACACACTGAAGACTGTCATGTCCATGTTTACTTCCGCAAACACAGGGTGCTGCGTGTCACGTTCTGAGACACGTTTTCTTCTGCGCATGCGGGTCACTTCTGCATTGTAGATTGTTCACACTGGAGTCTGATGCAGGTCGCATTTAAAATGTAGTGTGAACGTTCACACCAAAAGATCGGATTTAAAAAAAAAAAGCAGAATTGAGCATTAAGACCTACAGTGGGAACGTAGCCTTCAATGCTCTAAGGGAAGGAGGTTGTTCCCCAAAATCTCACAATACATGGCCCTGGTCATCCTTTCCTTAATACAGTGCAGTTGTCCTGTCCCATATGCAGATAAAAAAAAACTATTTTGGTCTCATCTGACCACTGAACTTTCTCCCATGACTCCTCTGCATCATCCAACTGGTCATGGACAAACGTAAGACGGTCCTGGACGTGTGCTGATTTACGCAGGGGAAACTTCTGTGCCATGCATTCATTTATTCAACCTTTATTTAGTCAGGTAAATCTTATTGAGCTTCGAGGGCTCATTTACGAAAGCGACCTGCTACAAGCTAAAGAATGATGAACAATAATGGTACAAGTACATTAAACAATAGACAAAAGAAAAAGTAGCAAAAACTAGCAAACATTATAAGGTAGATGTACAAAATCAAAAACAGGAACAAATCAACATTGGTTTTTGCCAGGATTCCAACAGATTCTGAAAATAATTTAGAGAGGTCAGGGCCGAGAGCTTCAGATCTTTTTGTAAGATATTCCAGGAAGCAGGAGCAGAGTAGGAGAAGGCCCTTTTTCCAAGTTCAGTCCTCACTGACGGAACACTGCAGGTAATCATGTCCTGAGAGCGCACACTGTAGCTGCACTCACGCAAAGACATGTAGGAGGAGATGTATGAGGGCAGCAGACCAAGAAGTGATTTAAAGATGAAGATGTAATAATAATAATAATAATAATGAATTCCATTTATAATGCACTTTTCATTAATAAAAATCTCAAAGTGCTACAAAGTGTAATAAAGCAAAGATCAAAATAAAACAAGTGATAAAATCAAATAAAATCAATAATAATATCGACTAAGATCAAAGATAAAATCATGTGGATGCAGATTAGGCTTGCTTAAAAAATAAATAAAATAAAACAAGTGATAAAATCAAGTAAAATCAATAATGATATCAGCTAAGATCAAAGATAAAATCATGTGGAGGCAGAATAGGCTTGCTTAAAAAGAAAGGTCTTTATGCTGCTTTTAAAGTCAACCAGTGACTGTGGAGCTCTCAGGTCATCAGGGAGGGAGTTCCACAGGCGGGGGGCAGCCACACAGAATGCTCGGTCTCCCATGGTCCTCAATTTGGTCCGAGGAATATGAAGGAAATTACTGTTCTGTGATCGTAGAGACCGGGTGGATGAATATGGTGCAAGAATGTCCTTTAGATAGTCAGGTGAAGTGCCGTGCAAGCATTGATGGGTAATGAGAGCAGTTTTGTACTGAATTCTGTAGGTGACAGGAAGCCAATGGAGGTTATGGAGAATGGGTGTAATATGTTCAAATTTACGAACTCTCAACAGAATCCTTGCTGCACTGTTTTGAATGTATTGAAGTTTCTGAAGGTTTTTGCCAGGGATACCAATAAACAGGGAGTTGCAGTAGTCGAGCCTGGAGGAGACAAAGGCATGGACGAGTTTCTCAGCATCAGGAAAAGTCAGAGAAGGGCGAAGTCTGGAGATGTTTCGAAGATGGAAGAAGCAGGTTTTAAACAGATGCTTAATGTGATTTTCAAATGTAAGATGAGAGTCCATTTTTATTCCAAGATTTGTAACAGAGGTGGAGAGGGGGATGTCTTGACCAGAGAAGGAGATTGTTGTTAAAGTTGATGTTTGTATCTGGTGAGGGGTGCCAATCAATATGGCCTCAGTCTTCGAGCAGTTTAATTGAAGAAAATTCTGATTCATCCATGCCTTTATTTCCTCCAGGCAGGCAGAGAGAACAGTGAGTGAAGACGGAGATAGGGATGATGATGATGTTCCAGTCCTGATGTAAAGCTGTGTGTCGTCGGCATAGCAGTGAAAAGAAATGTTGAACTGATTGATAATTTGACCTAAAGGCAGCATGTAGAGGGAAAACAGCAGGGGCCCCAGAACTGACCCCTGAGGGACACCACAGGAGACACCGACTGTCTGGGAAGTGGCATTGCCAAGGCTAACACATTCCAGCCTATCGGAGAGGAAAGATCTGAACCAGTCCAGGACAATGTCACAGAGACCGACCTCCACATGAAGACGGTGGAGGAGGATATTATGGTCCACAGTGTCGAAGGCTGCAGTGAGGTCAAGGAGGACAAGGATGGAGGGAGAACCAGTGTCAGCAGCCATGAGGACATCATTTGTTACTCTCAGCAGTGCAGTCTCAGTACTGTGAGCTGCTCTGAATCCAGACTGGAATTTCTCATACAGGGAGTGTTGTTGTAGGTGGTCCTGCAGCTGAGCAGCAACTGCTTTCTCCAGCACTTTGGACAGAAATGGGAGGTGGGAAATTGGGCGGTAATTAGAAAAAATGTCGGGATCCAAATTAGATTTTTTCAGAAGAGGCCTAATGATGGCAGTTTTTAGAGGCAATGGAACATGACCAGATTGTAGAGACTTGTTTATTATTTGTGTGATTAATGGGCTTATTGCAGAGTGATTGGATTTTATGAGAGACGAGGGGAAGGGATCCAGGGCGCAGGATGAAGGCTTCATTTTCTTGAGGATGGTCTCTACCTCACTCTGAACGACTTCATCAAAGCTGCTCAGGGTCCCAGAAAGCAGACGGGTAGATGGTACACTAAGATCAGGGAGGTTGTGGAGCTGAGATCTGATAGTGTCAACTTTGTTTTTAAATGATGAGAGGAACAGGTTGCATTTTTGAACAGAGTCCTCATGAGTTTGTTTAATGGGATTAAGCAGATGAGTTATTGTGGAGAAGAGCTGTTTAGAGTTTCCAGGGCAGGTGTTGATGATGTTGGAATAATATTTGGAGCGTGCTTCTTTAAGCGAATAGGCGTACGCTTTCTGATGTTCTTTGTACGCTTGCTTGTGCACAGAGAGACCAGATGATTTTACACGTCTCTCAATAGCACGGCCAGTTGCCTTCATCCTGCGCAGCTCATCAGTGTACCAGGGGGCTGAACGGGAGAAAGACACCAGTCTTGACTTCAGGGGAGCATGTAGGTCCAGAAGCTCCTGGAGAGATTGGTTGTAATAATCCACAGAGTCATCTGCAGATGAGTGATTGACAGCGGTCAGGGTGTGAAGATCAGCAGACAAAACATCAGGGGAAATGTTTTTATAGTCACGGAACTGGATAGGTCGTTTTGGGTTAGAAGCAGGCGAAGTTGAAGGCACTTCCAGGGAGATGACCCTGTGGTCTGAGACACCCAGGTCATATACAGACAAGTTATTAAGTACAGTGTCTGTAATCACCAAATCCAGAGTATGCCCCCTGTTGTGCGTAGGGGCGTCCACATGTTGGGTGAGGTTGAGAGATTCCAAAAGAGACTTAAAATCTGTTGCCAGAGGGGAAGAGGAATTGTCCATGTGGATATTTAGATCGCCAAGAAAAATAGTTTTTACAGGGGAGGTGCAGAAAAAAGTGAGGAGGTCATGTATTTCTGAGTTAAATGAAACATGTGGTTTGGGAGGTCTATAAATCAATATAACGTTCATCAGGAGTGGGGCTTTGAAGTTGAAGGCCAAACATTCAAAAGAAGAAAAATTATGAGAAGACAGATGTGACAATTTTAAATTACTGCGGTAAATTACAGCCAGACCACCACCGCGGCCAGTGCTGCGGGCTCTCTGCAGATAACTGTATCCAGATGGACAAGCTTCATTCAGAGAACTGAACACGTCTGGTTGATGCCAGGTTTCTGTGAGGCACATGAAGTCCAAGTTTTTCTCCAGAATGTGATCATGAATTAGACATGATTTATTGGATAGTGATTGTACATTGAAAAGTTCTATTTTAATGCTAGTTGGTGTAGGAGCTTTTTGAACCGGTTTAAGCAGACTGAAATCCACTCCACGTTTTCCTTGCCACCTCGTGCGCTGCGGACTACAAGGGACTACAGACGCAGCGTTCTGATGACGTAGTTGAGGTGCGACACGTCTCCCGGACGGAATCAATTCAGAGCGAGAATAAACGGATTTCTTTCGAGAGCTTCTATGGATGTAACGAGGTCTACGCAGAAGTCCCAGTTGTTTGATGATGGAAACAGAAGGTGGAATGGAGCAGTTGTTAAGTCCAAGCAGCTGCGAAGCGGAGTAGGTCAACATCGCACCAGCCAAGCCGGGGGAAGCTAGCACAGAGCTAGCCGCTAACAGCAGACCCACGGCTCCGAGAGAAATAACCAAGAAGCAGTGAGATGTAACTTGAATGAGCATGACTCGAAGAGGAGCACAGGAGAAAGTCCAGAACGGTCCAGACGACACAGGAGGTTGACAGAAGCAGCAGGTAAGCAAAACAAAAAACTGCAGCCACGTAGTTCTCCAAGCAAAGTTTGTGCAAGGTTTGTGCTGGAGTTTGACAGGAGGCAGACAGCCCAATATTCCGGTTAGGAAGTACTAACCAAGCTGTCCGTAAAGTCCTTGATAAAAAAATTAAAAAACCACTGAACAAAATAAGTCCAGATAAATGTCCAAAAATTAAAAATAGCAACAGTAAAACAACTTTTCAGCGTGGAGAAGCGGCGAACATCACGACATCACGCCAGCGTCCTCTCCATTAACGCACCTGCACCTCTAGTCACCAGTGGAAGAGTCTGCGTGAGGTTAATGATGTCCAGTTAACCAGTGAATACAGGGTGCAGTGGTGGGTATGATAATCACAGCCAGTTATGAATCTAAAAGTGCACCATGATAGACAACATCCAACATCCGCAGGGTGCTTGTAGGAGCATTCATGTAGAGCACATATGTCAAAGTGGCGGTCCGCGGGCCAGATCCGGCCCGCGAAGCAATTATTTATGGCCCCCTGGATGATATTTAATAACTATTAGATCCGGCCCGCAAGCCACAGAACACCGGCAGCCTGCTCTCAGCTGTTAACAAGGTGAAATGTCCGCTGCTCAGCTTCATTCTAACTCCGGCAGAAGTGGTGGAGGTGGGGGGTGGGAGGAGTGACAATATTCCAATGTGCAGCAACGCTTTCCTCAGCCCTCCCCATCTTGTATGCTCACAGACATAGTCTCGCGAGTTTTGGGTGCGGTGACTGACGAGACTTTAAGACAGCAGTGGAGCTATCGGTGCGTGAGAGCGCTGTGGAGTGAATGTCAGTACGCAGTAAACATGGATGCAAAACTAGCGAACAAGCAAACAAAACTTATTATTTTCACACAGAGTGGGAGGAGGAGTATTTTTTTGTTTATTCTAATTTGAAGTCTATTTGCCTCATCTGTAATTCGAGCATTGCCTTACCCAAAAAGTGTAACTTGGAGCGGCATTTCAAGATGATGCACAAACGGTGAGACAGCTGTCCCTCCTAAAAGTTCTTTACGGACTCAGAACATGCGGGAGCTAAAACAAGCTTGCAGCACAGCAATTGATCTTCACTCGGCCCAGCACAAAAGGTAAACTGCTACGATCGCCTCCTACCTTGTTAGCCGCATCCTGGCTCAACATAAGAAGTCTTTCAGTGATGGAGAAGTTATGAAAGAAGCGTTTATAATTCTGCATTATTCACATGGATTATTGATCATAAGTGTTTATTGAGGCTTTATTTAATATTTTATTTAATTCATTTATTCATTCATTTAAAAGAGACAAAATAAAACAAATTCATAAAAAAAAAACATTGAATGAAAAGAGTGCAGAAAGAAGAAAAAAAAACTTATATCACCTCCTTATAATAAACATTGAACCAGTCCGGCCCTTGGCTTGTAGCAAATTTGTTTTTTTGGCCCTCGGTGTATTTGACTTTGACACCCCTGATGTAGAGAATGTCACCGTAATCAATGGAGGGAAGGAAAGTCACAGATACAAGGCGTATCCTAGCATTCAGTGTTAGACATGATTTATTTCTGAAAAAGAAACCCAGTTTTACTTTCAGTTTCTTCACTAGGTTTTCCACGTGGAGTTTAAAAGAGAGATGTGAATCGACCAGGATACCCAAATATTTATATGAGTCAACAAACTCAATAGGGACACCATTTGATGATAAAATGAGAGGATGATTTTATGCATGATTTTAAACTATGAAGTCTTAGTGCATTACACACAGTATGTAATCTTGGAAACAGTGGTGCCAGCTCTCTTCAGGTCATTGACCAGTTCCTCCCGTGTAGTTCTGGGCTGATTCCTCTCCTTTTTTAGAATCACTGATATGCCACGAGGTGAGACCTTGCATGGAACTCCAGTCTGAGGGAGCTTGACAGCCATGTTTAGCTTCATCCATTTTCTAATAATTGCTTCAACAGTTGATATTTTTTCACCAAGCTGCTTGGCAATTGCCCCGTAGCCCTTTCCAGCCTTGTGGATGTCTACAATTTTGTCTCTGGTGTCTTTGGACAGCTCTTTGGTCTTGACCATGTTAGTAGTTGGAGTCTTACTGATTGTGTGGGGTGGACAGGTGTCTTTATGCAGCTAACAACCTCAAACAGGTGCTTCTAATTTAGAATAATAAGTGGAGTGGGGGTGGACCTTTTAGAGGTGGACTAACAGGTCTTTGAGGGCCAGAATTGTTGCTGATTGGCAGGTGTTCAAATACTTGTTTAGAACAGAAACACATTAATAAATTATTTTTAAAAAATCATACATTGTGATTTACGGATTTTTTAGTTTATTTAGATTATGTCTCTCACAGTGGACATGCACCTAAGATGAAAATTTCAGACCCCTTCATGATTTCTCAGTGGGAGAACTTGCAAAGTCACAGGATGTTCAAATACTTACTTTCCTCACTTTATGTGTACTGTATACAGGTAGTCCCCGAGTTACGATGGAGTTCCGTTCCTATGCCCCGTCGTTTATGTTGTTTATGTTTATGTTTATTAAATTTGTTCATTTTTTACAAAAGAAACAATACAAGACAATCTCATAAATGATAATGTACAAAATATAAAAAAATGAAAGGTAGCAGAAAGAAGAATAAATCTTATTATATCTGCCCCTTACTTCCAACAATCAGATTAAACAATAATAATCAACCATGTAAACAATAATAATCTTCAACCAACTTTTTCCAACAATCAGATTAAACAATAATAATCTTCAACCAACAGTACAAAATGACTAACTCTTTCTAATTTTCTAACTAATACAATACACATTTTCTAACTAATACAATACACATTACGCTATTTCATATATTTTTTAACACATTTGTTTTGATCATTTTCTTAAATGTAAACATTGACTTGGCATTTTTAACTACATTCTCCAAGCCATTCCATAATCTAATTCCCTGGATTGAGGTAGAACGTCCCTTCAAACTAGTTCTGAATTGTGGTTTTACAAACATCTCTGTCCCCTTAAGATTATAACAACTTTGTCTTTTAACAAAATGCATTTGGATATTTAAAGGTAATGCATTATTTTGAGCCCTATACATAACTGATAAAATATTATAGTCTACCAAATCATGGAACTTCAATAACTTCAGTTGATAAAATAATGTACTTGATGGATGACGGTAATGTTTTCTAGTGATAATTCTTACAGCTCTTTTCTGTAATACAAAAATAGGCTTTGTGATTGTTTTACACGCATTCCCCCAAACATCAATACAATAGATTAAGTGTGGAACAATGATTGTGTTATACAACAAATACAGAGCTTTATCATTCAATAGGTCTCTGACTTTGTACAGTACTGCAATCGATTTAGCTATTTTTATTCTTACAGAATTTATGTGTTGTTTATGTTTATGTTTATGTTTATTAAATTTGTTCATTTTTTTACAAAAGAAACAATACAAGGCAATCTCATAATGATAGTGTACAAAATGTAAAAAAATGAAAGGTGGCAGAAAGAAGAATAAATCTTATTATATCTGCCCCTTATCTCCAGCAATCAGATTAAACAACAGTAGTCAAACCATGTAAACAATAATAATCTTCAACCAACTTTTTCCAACAATCAGGTTAAACAATAATATTCTTCAACCAACAGTACAAAATGACTAATTCTTTTTAGTTTTCTAACTAATACTAATACAGTACAAAATGACTAACACTTTCTAATTTTCTAACTAATACAATACACATTACGTTATTTCACATATATTTTTTTAACATATTTGTTTTGATCATTTTTTTAAATGTAAACATTGACTTGGCATTTTTAACTACATTCTCCAAGCCATTCCATAATCTAATTCCCTGAATTGAGGTAGAACGTCCCTTCAAACTGGTTCTGAATTGTGGTTTTACAAACAACTCTGTTCCCTTAAGATTATAACAACTTTGTCTTTTAACAAAGTGCATTTGGATATTTAAAGGTAATGCATTATTTTGAGCTCTATACATAACTGATAAAATATTATAGTCTACCAAATCATGGAACTTCAGTAATTTTAGTTGATAAAATAATGTACTTGATGGATGACGGTAATGCTTTCTAGTGATAATTCTTACAGCTCTTTTCTGTAATACAAAAATAGGCTTTGTGATTGTTTTACACGCATTCCCCCAAACATCAATACAATAGATTAAGTGTGGAACAATGATTGTGTTATACAACAAATACAGAGCTTTATCATTCAATAGGTCTCTGACTTTGTACAGTACTGCTATCGATTTAGCTATTTTTATTCTTACAGAATTTATGTGTTGTTTCCATGTCAGTTTGTCATCAATGATAACACCCAAAAACTTCACCTCATTCACTCTACAAATCTCAACATCCTCAATTTTGAGTGGAACATCGACAGTTTTCTTTCTATTACCGAATATCATGTAATTAGTTTTCTCTAGATTTAATGATAATTTATTTATTTTAAACCAAGTTTGTATCTTGACAAATTCTGTCTTTATCAATTCTAACATTTGTTCTATATCTTCACCTGAACAGAAAAAAGTGGTATCATCAGCGAAAAGTACACATTTAAGGAGTCCTGACACATTTACCAAGTCATTCACATATAAAATAAAAAGCTTTGGTCCAAGTACAGAGCCTTGGGGAACTCCACATGTGATATTACAGAGGTCAGATCTTACATCATTTATTTGTACAAATTGTTTCCTATTTTTTAAGTAGCTAGATACCCACTGTAATGCTGGTCCTCTAATACCATATTTGTTCAGTTTTTCAAGGAGAATGGTGTGATCAATAGTATCGAATGCTTTTTTTAAATCAACAAAGATACTGATACAGTGTTGTTTTTGATCGACAGCAGTAGTTATTTGTTCCATTAATTCCATGAGAGCCATTGATGTAGAGTTTTTTTATCTAAACCCATACTGACTGCTGCTTAGAATATTTTGTTTATCTATAAATTGGTCTAGTCTGTTTACAAATAGTTTTTCAAGAATTTTTGAAAACTGTGGTAACAAGGATATAGGTCTATAATTGTTGAATACACATTTATCACCATTTTTAAAAAGAGGAACGACCTTAGCTACTTTCATATTATCTGGAAAAATTCCTGTTGAAAATGATAAGTTACATATGTATGTGAACGGCTCAATAACATGGCTCATTATGTCCTTTACAAACATCATATCCATGTCCACCCAGTCTTTCGATCTCTTGTCTGTAAGATGTTTTACTACATTCATTATTTCCTCTTTGTTAGTTCCATTTAGGAAAATACTATTTGCACAACCTGTAATTGAGTGGATCATATTTTTATCTACTTTTGGTATCTTAGCTGCAAGGCTTGATCCAACATTCACGAAATATTGATTAAATCCATTTACAATTTCATTTTCATCATGAACTTCATCGTTGTCTTTTACAAAATATTTTGAAATACCAGTTTTTGCTTTATGATTCTTCAGTACACCATTCATTACTCGCCATGTTGCTTTCATATCACCATTAGTTTTATCTAATAATTTACTATAATATTCTTTCTTATGTTTCCTTAT
>JBBPBX010074271.1:0-17617 GCA_038048925.1 Garcialebias charrua
ATATATATATATATATATATGTATATATATATATGTATATATATATATATATATATATATATATATATATATATATATATATATATAATATATATATATATATATATATATACAGGTAGTCCCCGACTTACGAGCGAGTTCCGTTCCTCCGAGGCGCTCGTAAAGCGAAAATTCGTAACTTGGAACGGCCGCCACGTGTCTCGTAAGTCCGGAATTTCGCTCGTAAGTTGGAACGGTTTTGCTAGCGCGACTACAAACACTCGTTTTTCATCGAAAAACTGCTTACGAGTGCATAAAAATGATCGGAAACGTGTGTCCACATGTTTAGCTAACGAACTGTGGTGAAAAAACACAGAAAAACTCGGTATTTTTTGCGTTTTTTCCAAAAATTCGCCAGCTCGTAAGTCCGGAACCTCGTAGGTCAGAGCGCTCGTAAGTCGGGGACTACCTGTATATATATATATATATATATATATATATATATATATATATATATATATATATATATATATATATATATATGTATTATTACAGTATCTGAATATGTATACATAATGTGTGTGTGAATAAATTGCATCTTTGGTTGTATCTTGCTAAACATATATTAAAGTACAGTATTGTATTCCACCAAAATTATTTAAATATGCTAAACTATACGTTCCTATACATGCAGTTTTAATAGCTGTATGCCTAAAATTTAAATATGTGTCAATAGGATTACTATTCAGCGTGTTATGATTGATTAAATGCGCTGATACTTTATTGTGCCAGCCAAATATATAAGGCTGAGTGGAGCGGTGGACAGCGCCAAGATGGCTGCCCTAAATCTCGTCAGCTCCAATAGGCGAGAGCGGGCCATGCGGTATCTAGTGTTCTATATATGATATCTATGGTTGGACAGACCTGACATGGGTCCTCCTGACAAGATTTAGCGGACCTATTTCCGCCTGCGTAAAACTGTGTCATTGTGACTAGTCAAAATTATAATTCAAGATATCTCGTACGTCATTCTGACTAGTCATAATGTGAATTCTAGATATCTTAAATAGAAACGCCGTCTACATGATAAAATATTTAAGATATCTTGAATTCATTTAAAGATATCTTAAAAGGAATTTTGACTAGTCATAAGTACAGTTCTAGATATCTGAAATTGATTTATGACTAGTCATAATAGCTATTTAAGATATCTTGAATTACATTTTGACTAGTCATAAATACATTTTGACTAGTCATAAATACATTTAAGATATCTTAAATGATGATGTAATTTAAGATATCTGTAATTGTAATTATGACTAGTCAAAACTAAATTCGAGATATCTTGAAAGCAAATTATGACTAGTCAAAATTAACTTAGAGATATCTAGAATTGTATTTACGACTAGTCAAAATTCATTTCAAGATATCTTAAATTGAAGCCTCCATTCAACTCAATGGAAAATCTGACGTCATTTTGACTAGTCAGAATGTAATTAGAGATATCTCAAATACGAATTTTGACTAGTCAGAATGTAATTCAAGATATCTTAAATAGCTATTATGACTAGTCATAATTCAATTTCAGATATCTGGAATTGAAGTGCCCTGAATCCGATTTAATGTTAAAAGGGCTTGCCATAGAAATTCAGTGACCAAGAGAATTCAGTACAGTATGAACAAATGACAGAACCCTAGCATGGCCTCGGGATAACAGAACTGTAGTTGCCGTAGTAACGATGGAAGTAACCCACTGTTTTCAATGTGTCAGGAACCAAACGTACATTTTCTAAGAGAACGGTGTGATACAAAACAAGGTTTGTCTGTATCATGTAAACAAACGTATTGTTCCCCTCTGAGATTTTAAGAGGAGGGTGTCATTAAAATTAATGATATGCAGCTGGTTCACACCCACTCTGTTGGCAGCTGCATTTTGATTGGTTCTCTGACACGTAAGGTCAGAGTTGGAGAGCGGTCTCAGGGGGAGAAGTTGTCCGAAGCTGGCAGAAGTGGGATGTCCTGGTGGAGAGTTTGCTCTGAGCCAGCCCAGAAGTCCATGAGGACTCCGATCCAGTCAGCTGAGAGATGGAGAAAAGTCCTGGTAACCCTCAAACACCCCGTGAGTGATGAGGCACAACCGCCTGCTGGAAGAGACGTGGTCCCTCAAGGAATAACATCCCTCTTCCAGTGACAACGTGAACCTCCTGCCTCACTTCATCACATCCATTGTGCTAATGAGAGATGGACGTCTCCTGGTAGGACAAACATCTTCCTTCTGATGAGAACAACAAGTGACAACTGTTTTCTTACATGTCATTTAAGTTCATGAATCTGAGAGAAAGTTGACCTAAATTTTAACGTTAGAGCTAAAACTTTAGTCCTAAATTTTAGATAACACCTCTTCTAAAAGTCTTAAGCTATTTAATATTTACCCTTTTGACATAACACTGTTATTATATTTCATATTTGCCATAATTTCATATTGTCATTATTCAAACAGAAAATAAACGTTACTGAATTGTGATTTTAACTGACCAGATTCTTGTCTTTGTTGGAGCGAGGGGAACAGAATATTGTTGAAGAACTCAGATTATTCTTTTGATTGAGGTCGGTCAACATTTATCACATAACTCTGAACAGTTAGTGTAAACAGCTGTTACAAGGTGTCCACATTTCCTTTACATTTTTAATTGATCAAACTTCACATAAATCTGCACTTGATCAGTGAAGTTCAATTGTTTTATTATTTTAAGATATATCGTAATGTATTTTAGTAGGTAAGACAAACTAAACACTAAACTAGTGTGAACAAAAATTAAAATGTTGACGATGAAACTTTCACCTCAAATGAATGTTCTCTAGAAGTGTTCAGCTTCAGAGGAAGTCTGATGTTTGAACAGTTTCTAGTTAATAAAACCTTCAGAAGCTTCAGCTGGTTTGTAAAACGTCACATTCAGGACTGGATTCTTCAAGTCTTCTATATTCTGGTGACTCCTCGTCTTCATCACCTCCATGATTCATGGACCTCTGCTTCTTTTCTGACCTTCACTTCAGAGACACAAAACTAAAATATATTTATTTATTTCACATCCTTCTGAAACAACAACATGTGAAGTGAAACAGCTGTAATCTATAAAAAGGACACGTGTGTGTTGAGCTGCAGCTTCTCTTTAAAAACATGTTTCAGTGTCGAGACAGGAGGAGCTGATTCTGTTTGTTGTCCTGGAATCAAGAAAAGAAGAAGCTGCTGTCTGCTTGGTAGTTTCCTCCATCATGTCCAGCAGGAGAACATCACTGATGAGGACCAACCAGACTGCTGCAGTCCTCTTACAGCGCCCCCATGTGGTCACACAGAGGCGCTGCAGCTGAGAGGAGCTGGATGATGCTGAGAAAAGAAAGTTTCCAGACAGCACGTCTGTACAAATATGACTTATTCACCACATGGAAACATTATAAAGAGGATAAATAAATAAATAATGTGTAAAAGAGCCACATCAGAGGGTCCAAAGAGTTAAATGTGGTCCCAGATCCAGATGTTTCTGGTCCCAGATCCAGATGTTTCTGGTCCTGATCTGTGCCCGACAACCTCAGACTCCTTCCATCAAAATCCACTTTCATCAAAGCTCCACCAGGGGTTTCTCCTGTCGTTGATCCAGAATGTTCCAGGAGGTCCGAGCTCCACTTCCACCTTCTCTGTCCAGATCCAGCCTGCCCGCTTTCAGGCCCTCTGGGCAAATAGGATTTGAACCTGCAACCTGCCTTGATTAGAGGAGGAACACACAAAGTGTAATCTAGTCCACCACCACAACATCTACTCCTCCCAAAAACTGGAGACAAGAAGGAGAAGTTGAACTAAAGTAAGAGCTGGTGCTCTAAACCCTCCAGCTGCCCTGAGCCAACACCACCCAAGGGCAACTGGAGGGTGAAGCAGAGGTCATCTGTCCAAGTCCAACAGCAAGAAGCCCCAAAGTCATGAAGATGGACACACACTTCCTGTGTGGACCTAAGAGGATGAAGAGGACCTTCATCACTTCATCAGATCCTCCATGAAGGTCCAAACTCCTCGTCTCCTGGTTCTGAACCGTGGAAACAGACTCTTGAAGTCACACCAAGACAAAGGTGTCGTTCCTTCAGCCTCCACGTTTCTTCAGTCCAGCTTGTTCTCTTCAACACGCTCTCTCCTCATGGCCTGAAACTTCTCACAGTTACAGCTCCTTCCAGCTGCTGCAGCTGTGAGGGAGGTTCTGAGAACAGGCCCGCTGGACACAGCTGGAGCTCCACAGGGTCTGGTTGGGTCCAGTCCTGTAGGTGAGGAGGCTCTGAGGTTTTATTGTTCAAACATCAGAACAATCTTTAATAAAGTGAAGTTGGTGTGAAATCTCCTCAGATTCAATCATGTCACTCAGTTTCTTCAGGATCTCTTCTCACCTGAACATGAACTGGAGTTCACTTTGATGAAGTGAAACCATCATAAAAACAATAGTGTCCTACACTTCAGAGGTGTCCCTGAACGCATCGTGTCTGCTCTCAGAGTCTCTGAGGAGAAACAAGAAAACTGAACTCAGGTCTGTGTGACTTTCTAACAAGGAGGTCCTCTGGAACCAGAACCTGCTGTCAGCTGGACCCATCATCCAGTCAGACTGGGTTCTGGACGGGTCAGAACATCAGTTTATTCCTCACTGACACTAAAACACAAAACAAACACATTAGGTTACAAATAAAACTTTTAACTTTTCGAATGTCTAGAGGACCAGACTTAGCTTTTTTAGAGTGTACGTAAACCTAGGTGTGTCATATTCAATAGTGAGGTTTTGTATCAAACAAGAATCAGTAGAAAATTATTAATGGGGAATGTTCATCTTTATGTTTTAAATCACTAATGGCTTGCTTTATGTCTTTTCCCTCCATCAGGTTGGGACACACATGGTGGAGGATCTTGAAGATGCAGCAACAGAGTATCTGTACGTACTCAAGCTTGGGGACAGGCAATGTTGTTCCCAAGCTTTTGTTATCATAAATGGAACTGCTATGGAGCATCCATTTCTTGTGGGTGCTGCTGTTGATGGCTTTTTAAAGTTTTTTGTGTGTTTTTGATGTAAAACAAAGTCATGTGCCCAGTTTGGGATTTTCTTCACATTGTTATCTATGGAATCCCTGGACATGAATCAAATCTAATAAAATTAATGAGGGCCCAGTTAGCTGCAATGGAAGGGTGAATATTACTCATAAAGAATCATTAAATGTTCTGACCTACAGTTTTTCCTGTTATCATTTTATTAAAGTACTGATATAGTCACTTGTTAAATGGCTGCAATTTTTTTGCGTGTTTGCTGTAAAACCGTTTACATTAAATTATTTCTTGTGTATAAATGTGTATTTTTGGAGCTGTAATCAAAGAATGAACTGAAGTAAGGGAGCTGTTTTAATGAATTGTATACTTTCTTGACTTGTCTGCCTTGAAACTTTCATATATGAATTCTGTTGCCATATACAGTATATATCATTTGGAAATAAAAGTACTTTTGAGGTAATATGATTGTTTTTAATCCAGTTTGTATATGGTGGATTTTAAAGTAAAAAAAAAAAAAATTAAGCAAAATATGGTGGTAAAATAAACCTTGTGTTAGGTTTCAACTCAATTTTGGGTAACTTTAACTTTAAACAATGGTCAATTTAACCCAATCATTGGGTAGTTGCCCTAATCCAGCTTGCTGGGTCAAACCATCAATCTTGCCCTAATCCAGCTTGCTGGGTCAAACCATCAATCCAACCCTGTTGAGTTAAAACAATCCAGAGTTGGCTCAGTCCAAATTTGACCCAGCACTGGGTTACATTTTGGGTTGTCAACCCAGCAGTTTTTAGAGTGTAGTATTTCTATTATACATTGGCAGATCTTACAAATGTGCCAGATAATCTTAGCTGGACTTACTGCTCGTTTTGATAACCTTACTCACTATTTCCAATTTCAAATTGTGGTAAAATTATCTAGTGCTTTCCTTTTTCATGTTTATTGTAATATATTGTCACTGGTTTTCCTATGATGTAGCAAATTACATCATTTAAAGCATTGTCTTGCCAATGTTTAATGTTCTGCCTTACTTTACCTTTAACAGCTGCTACTTTTTGTATCCTTATGTAGTGGTACACCTCAGGCTTCTGAAACTGTCAGTGAGACACCTTTTCTTGGAAAACCCTCAAGGGAAGAATGTACACGGTTTATCCAATTAATTTGAATCCAGGACACAACTTATCTCACCAAGAGACTCTTTAATTTTAATCTTGATTCAAATAATCAAAGAATAATCTTCTTTCATTTTATTATAATTATTATTATTAAATATTTTGATAATCAAAAGACTTTTATCAAAGTTATTATGAGGACACTTCAAAAATTAAAGTAACTGTATAGTTAAGAAAAAGAAACAATTTAATTTGTGTATCTTTTTCTTTATTTTATGATGTTTATTTCATATCATTTTAATGTTGAAGTAATCACTTATTTGAGTCGACTGTGGAACAGTATAATGATTTCTTTCAACTTCATCATGCAAGCTAATGTTTTACTCAAAAGTAATTTTTGATTCTACATTTCAGATTGTGAATGGATAAAGAAAGACTGTTTAGGCCAAGGTCATGTCAAGTTGATCGTTAGTATTTGTTTAAAAAAGTGTTAAGACAAGTTAATCAGTACATCAAGAAGCTGGCGCCTGAAGTCTAACACTTGAGCTTCTCCTTCTGACCTAAACTAACCTGTCTCTCCTCCCCCTTGACCTCATCTAATTCCCTGCCTAGTCCCTGGGAGAGGCAAGTCACAGCCCTCTTTTATAAAATCTGACTTCCTGTTTCTTCCTCAAGTTTGCTAGAGAGGGAGATGTGAAACTTTCTCCTAAGCTGTATGGACGTTCGGCCATGCGCCAAAGGTCTCGTCCATCAGCAAGGATTTACGGCCCGTCACCGTACATCCACCTTGAGCTTAAAAGCTCCAAAGATTTGAATGAAAATTATTTCTAAAGGAATGTTTTATTCTGAAACTCAACCGGAACTACTTGCCACTACTCGGTCCGATTTGACGCAGACACTAGGACGAGAAAACCTTATCTCTTGCCAGTAACAAATAAGCTAAAAGCCTTCAGAAATTAAGTAATTTACCATCTCATTACTTGATTCTGTTGTTCCAAAAAATTACGAACGCGTGATTTCCATCTGTGCTGAAGTCAATTTATAGGAAATTGTAAATCAATAAATCTGTGTAAATGATATGATGTTATTTTGATGATTAAATAAATGGCCGCATTTCCTGATGGGTCAGTTTTAAACGTCTCATAGCACTCTGCCTCCACATGATTTTATCTTTGATCTTGGTTGATATTATTATTGATTTTACTTGATTTTATCACTTGTTTTATTTATTTATTTTTTAAGTAGGCCTATTCTGCCTCCACATGATTCTGTCTTTAATCTTAGTTGATATTATTATTGATTTTACTTGATTTTATCACTTGTTTTATTTGTTGTAGCACTTTGAGATTTTTATTAATGAAAAGTGCAGTATAAATTGAATTCATTATTATTATTATTATTATTATTACTCTTTCATCACTTAATGGTCACACAAGTTTATTGTTTAATCCAAAAAGAAGAGAATCCGTGAATTAGCATAACAGGCAACTCTGTTCTCACATTTTTTAAATTTATTTATTTGTTCATTTCAAATTTAAAACACACAAAAATATATTTACAAAATCATTTTAAGAAGAAGAAAAAAACAAATTTAAAATGAAAGGAAGCAGAAGAAAAAAAATCTTATATCTGCCCCTTTTTTAAACAAAATCAATTCAAACACTCAATTTTAAACAATCTAAAAAAGCCAAGTCTGGTCCTCTGGACATTCAAAAAATAAAACGAAACAAAGCAAAAAATATATAGAAATGTTTCATCTTTCGTCCGAAAGACTTCCTCAGTCTGAGTTGCTGCATTCAGCTCAGATGTGGACGTGATGGTCCTCCTTGATAATGTGAGAAGCTGGTTTCGGCTGTCATCAGCCAACTGATTGATCCACTGTGAGAGGGTGCTATTTATAAGACTAAGCTGAATACAACTCAGACTGAGGAAGTCTTTCGGATGAAAGACGAAACGTTTCTACATTTTTTTTTGCTTTGTTTTATTTTTTGAATGTCCAGAGGACCAGACTTAGCTTTTTTAGATTTTTCTACCTGGATTATTGAGCATGCATCAGAGAATTTTAAACAATAATTATCCATGAACCAATTATGTAACTTATTACAATTCACAAATATATGGTACTTATAATTTTCACCGTTTATATATATTTTTTCAAAAGTTCACTCTTAATCAATTTCTTAAATATAAACACAGACTTAGCCTTTTTGACATTATTATCCAAACCATTCCACATACCTACCGTATGCACTGTATTAATGTAGACCTACTCCTAAAACTTGTTCTATAACGTGGTTTAACAAAAATGTCAGTTCCCTTATAGTTATGACTGCTTTCCCTCTTTACAAAATGTTTTTGAATATTCGGAGGTAGTGTTTGATTCTGTGCTTCATACATTAGTAAAAGAATACAGGGAGTCCTTGACTTACGACAATCCGGACTTACGAACGTGCTCCGAACGCTAATACGTGCTGTGTTTATAGATGAATGTGTGGTGTAATGGGTTAGCTAACCATTTGTAAATAAAGTTCTGTGCATGTTTATGGACCAGTATGTACGCTTGTTCAGTATTTGTCATGTTCAGAGAAAAGTTTCAGGAGTGATTTGTGACAAAAAGGTGTCAGCAAAGGTCAAAGGAAAAGTTTACAAGACAGTGGTGAGACCAGCTATGTTGTATGGTCTGGAGACAGTGTCATTGACAAAAAGACAGGAGAAAGAACTGGAAGTAGCAGAAATGAAGATGCTGAGGTTCTCCTTAGGAGTGACAAGGATGGATAAGATCAGGAATGAGATCATCAGAGGTACAGCACATGTTGAACAACTGGGAGATAAAGATAGAGGACACACTGAGATGGTTTGGACATGTCCAGAGGAGGGACAGTGGGTATATTGGTAGAAGGATGTTAGAAATGCAGATGCCAGGAAAAAGACACAGAGGAAGGCCAAAGAGGAGATATATGGATGCAGTTAGAGAGGACATGAAGGTAGTTGGAGTGAGGACAGAGGATGCAGAGGACAGAGTGAGGTGGAGGAGGATGACTCGCTGTGGCGACCCCTGAAAAGGGAAAAGCCGAAAGAAGAAAAAGAAGATGTACGCTTGTTCAGTCTCATGTCGATAAACGGGTGTGCGGCGCAGCGTACAAACGCCACGTGATCTGAGTTCCGACTTCCATCAAAAAATCCGGACTTACGAACGTCACGTGTACCGATTTCCGACTTACGTCAAAATCGGAATACGAACAGTGCGTAGAAACGTAACTCGTACGTAACTCGAGGACTCCATTATATTCCACCAGATCATAGAACTTCAATAGTTTCATTTTAGAAAACAATATACTGTATTAGATGGGTGACAGTAATGCACTCTTGTTATGATTCTTATAGCTACATGTCGCTCTCAGGACATGATTACCTGCAGTGTTCCGTCAGTGAGGACTGAACTTGGAAAAAGGGCCTTCTCCTACTCCGCTCCTGCTTCATGGAACATCTTACAAAAAGATCTGAAGCTCTCGAACTTGACTTCTCTAAATGGTTTTCAGAATCTGTTGGAATCCTGGCAAAAACCAATGCAGATTTGTTCCTGTCTTTGATTTTATACGTCTACCTTATAATGTTTTGCTAGTTTTTTGATACTTTGTTAAAAAAAAAAAAAATTGTTTTTTCTCTTTTGTTTTCTATTGTTTATTGTTTGTTTGTTTGTTTATTGTTTAAGGAAATTCTACCATTGCTGTTCATTGTTCTTTAGTTTTAGCAGGTCGCTTTCGTAAATGAGCCCATGAGGTTCAAAAGATTTACCTGACTAAATAAAGGTTGAATGAATGAATGAATGAATAGCTCTTTTCTGTAAGATAATACTGTAATAGGCTTTGTTATAGTTCTGCACGCTGTTCCCCAAACATCAACACAGTAATTCAAATGTGGTACAATTATTGCATTACACAGCAAATACAAGGCTTTATCGTTCAATAAGTCTTTCACTCTGTATAATACAGCCGTGGATTTAGATATTTTTGTTTTAACAGAATTTATGTGCTGCTTCCAAGACAGTTCATCATCAATAATTATTCCCAAAAACTTTGTTTCATTCACTACATATTTCAACACCATTAATTATGAAAGGAACAGCAGAAGATATCTTTTCATTACTAAAAATCATATAGTTTGTTTTATCTGTGTTCAATGATAGCTTATTTAAATCAAACCAAGTTTGTATCTTGACAAACTCCTTATTAATTAACTCTAACAATTTTTCCAAGTCATAACTCGAATAAAAAAAAGTGGTGTCATCAGCAAAAAGGACACAATTGAGAATACCAGACACATCCATCAGATCATTGATACATAAAATAAACAACTTTGGTCCCAATACAGAGCCCTGTGGCACTCCACATGAAACACTACAGAGTCCAGATCTTAAATAATCTATTTGTACAAATTGTTTTCTGTCATGCAAATAGCTACGTATCCACTGCAAAGCAGGTCCTCTGATACCATATTTATCCAATTTTCCAAGTAGAATAGTATGGTCAATTGTATCAAACGCCTTTTTTAGATCAACAAACACACTAACACAATATGGTTTTTGATCCACTGCTGCAGTTACATATTCCGTCAACTCCATAAGAGCTATGGAAGTTGATTTATTTGATCTGAACCCATATTGACTGTTACTTAAAATGTTATGTTTATCTAGAAAAAGGTCAAATCTAAATACAAATAAGTTTTCTAAAATGTTTGAGAATTGTGGTAGCAATTAAATAAGTCTGTAGTTGTTATATAGACACCTGTCACCATTCTTAAAAAGAGGAACCACCTTAGCTATTTTCATTCTGTTCGGAAATATTCAAGGTGAAAATGACAAATTACAAATATATGTGAATGGCTCGATAACATAACTTATGATTTCTTTCATAACCATCATGTCCATATCTTCACAGTCTTTTGATCTTATATCAGCAATTTTTTTGACTACCATCAGTATTTCTTCCTTGTCGGTTCCCTTTAGAAACATGCTATTTACACTACTATTAATAGAATGACCCGTACATGTGTCCAATTTTGGTATTTTTCCAGCAAGGTTAGATCTGACTTTCACAAAATAATTATTAAATCCATTTGCGATTTCACTTTCATCGTGGATTTCCACATTGTTTTCAACAAAACATTTCTTACATCCTGGAGACACTCCGTTGTCCTCCTACATTTACATTACCAAAACCTCTCTTTACTTGAGACATTTTATATATCCTTGCATACTATGAAAGTATTATGACTTTATAAAGTGGCAGCTCAGCTAAAATGTATTTACAGGGCGTCTGGTCCAATGTGACTTGGTGGACAAGCCCCACTAGTGGTCTGTATACTTTTTGTTGTTGTTTTTAACACATCTCATTTTCAGTTGTTTTGGTGTTTTTGGTGCAGCATGTTTTTCTTTTTTGATTGTGTGTTTCTTCATTTATTTTCTGTGATTGAAGACCTTTTTTCTGTTGCATTTGTTTTATTGGTTAGGAGTTAGGATTATTCATGTGTTTTCAGCACGTTTTAACTGTTTGCTGTGCATTTAGCTGTGTGTAGCTTGTTTGCACCTGTCGTCCACCGTTGAGACGGGACTCCTCAGTGACTAACCATGAAAGATGTACCTCTTCTGGTGTAAGTTGAACTAGATTTTTACAGAAGCTCTCATATTAAAAATCAAAGCACCACGTAGTGGTCAAATATAAAAATCTAATGTTTGGTAATAAAGGTACAAAGAAAAAACATTACTGAAAGGAATGCGTTATTTTATATGAGATTAAAAATAGACAAAACACAGGTTATTATTCAGTTAAACTGCTTTTCTATGATATGGATCCCCATGTGTTTGTTTAAAGATGACTTACGTCCAAACCTTTGTCCACAAACAAATGCTTTCTGTCCTGTGTGCACCATCATGTGTTTGTTTAAATCTGACTTCTGTCCAAACCTGTGTCCACAAAGATCACAAGCAAATGCTTTCTGTCCTGTGTGAACTATCATGTGTTTGTTTAAAGTTGACTTCTGTCCAAACCTGTGTCCACAAAGATCACAAACAAATGCTTTCTGTCCTGTGTGAACTATCATGTGTGTGTTTAAAGTTGACTTCCGTCCAAACCTTTGTCCACAAAGATCACAAACAAATGCTTTCTGTCCTGTGTGAACTATCATGTGTGTTTAAATGTGACTTATATCCAAACCTTTGTCCACAAAGATCACAAACAAATGCTTTCTGTCCTGTGTGAACTATCATGTGTGTGTTTAAATGTGACTTCTGTCCAAACCTTTGTCCACAAAGATCACAAACAAATGCTTTCTGTCCTGTGTGAACTATCATGTGTCTGTTTAAAGTTGACTTCCGTCCAAACCTTTGTCCACAAACATCACAAGCAAATGCTTTCTGTCCTGTGTGAACTATCATGTGTCTGTTTAGATTACCCTTTCTGTTAAATCTTTTTCCACAGTCTTTACAACTAAATGAGGTCTGTCTTGACTGTCTTTTCTCGACTGAGCCTCCAGTTTTCTTCACTTCAACACATTCCTTGACAACCAAACAACTTGAAGACATCACTGACTGACTTGTCTTGTGAAATTGTTTCCCGTGCTCAGTGAAGCTGCAAGATTTGTTGACAGTGTTTACGCCTGACTCAGGAGCTCTGCTCTTCTTCCAGTCTTTGTCACCATCTTCAGGTTCTGACCCAGAGTCTGATAAGTCTTTTAGCTGAGAGTCAGAGTCATTCACATCATCACCTTCATCATCCTCACTGACTTCAGTCTCTGAAGAGCTGCAATCATCTCCATAAGTATTTAGATCTGGGTTCCTGGTAGTCTCTGCTCCTCCACAGTCCTCTCCACCAGTTGATGCTTTCATCTGGTCAGCTGAACTGCTGGTTGGAAGATCTTCCTCTTTTACTTGGTGCTGATGAAGCTGTAAAAATAGACGTTTCTCTTCATCTTCCTCACTCTTCAAAGGAACAGCAGTGAATGCAAACCCGGGGTCATCAGTCTCTGTTTTCACACAAAACTGCTCTCCCTCTTGACTGGTCCACAGTTCCTCATCTTCCTCCTTTATGTTGAGGGTCTCTGGATCCCGTTGATCCATCCCAAGCATCTGTACTTCAGGAGCTTCTTTAATCAGAACCATCTGCTGAACATCTGCAGGGACCACAGAAAACGTGAACATCAGGCACAATTATAACTTTAAATTCACACATACAGCGATGCTTGAAACTTTGTGAAGCCTTTAAAACTTTATAAATTTCTGCATAAAAATGAGCTAAAACATCATCAGATTTTCACACAAGTCCTAAAAGTAGATAATGAGAACCCAGTTAAACAAATGAGACAAAATATTATACTTGGTCATTTATCAAGGAAAATGATCCAAATATTACATGATTTTTCCTGAGATTTGTCAAGCTGTTTTATCAGTAATGCACAAAAATAAATTAAACATTGATGAGAGCATGTAGTGTTCACATGAACTAAGTTTGAATTTATATCCATCCATAGCCATTGTGAGACAAACTGCCTCAATTGTACTCGTCAATGTCTGAAAGTAAACTAACAACTTGTAATTGTTACCAATAAAAACAACTGATTTTGCTTATTTATAACAAATTATAGTGTAAAAATTTGGTGGTGAATGATGCATATTTAGAGGTTTGTTTTATAATACAGTAATATATATTTACAACGGTCACAAAAGAAAAAGAAAAAAAAAATTACAGAAATGAGCAATGCTTTAAAAGGCCTGTCTCAAATACAGTACTGTACATGTAAACTGTGAAATTATTTTTGGAGGAGACCATTATATGGTAATGGACAAATGGCTTGATAGATGTCAATCAAATATGCAAAATCATCATTACAACTCCATTTTGTTTGAATTTTGTATTGAGTTCAAGTTGAATGATACACGGCACACTTTACGTCAAGAGGCACACATTTTTAACTGGTTTAAAACCAGATGGAACAATTAAATCTAGACTAAACTTTTGGCTTATATTAGATATTACACATGGCCTAGAAGTTAAAGTGCATGTTTCATGTTAGTTTTTTGGGCAGAAAATAATATTTAGAGGTAATACAGTAATTTTGATAATCATCCCTGCTTTCCAAATTACAGGTAGTCCCCGACTTACGAGCGCTCTAACTTACGAGGTTCCGGACTTACGAGCTGGCGAATTTTTGGAAAAAACGCAAAAAATACTGAGTTTTTCTGTGTTTTTTCACCACAGTTCGTTAGCTAAACATGTGGACACACGTTTCCGATCATTTTTATGCACTCATAAGCAGTTTTTCGATGAAAAACGAGTGTTTGTAGTCGCGCTAGCAAAACCGTTCCAACTTACGAGCGAAATTCCGGACTTACGAGACACGTGGCGGCCGTTCCAAATTACGAGATTTCCGTGTTACGAGCGCCTCGTTGTAACGGAACTCGCTCGTAAGTCGGAGACTACCTGTAATAGAAAGAGCCTTACAGCCACAAATCGGGAGGAAAACGCTGAGCCTAAAAAAAATGTGCGGTTTTGGAGCCACGAGGAGGCGAAGTAGTCGGAAGTTGTTGTATTGAATTGTATTGAAGCGAAAGAGGTCTAATAATGTAAAAAAGCCAAGTCTGGTCCTCTGGACATTCAAAAAATAAAACAAAACAAAGCAGCAAAAAAAAAATTTAGAAACGTTTTGTCTTTCATCCGAAAGACTTCCTCAGTCTGAGAAGCTGTATTCAGCTCAGTCTTATAAATAGCACCTGATGGAGATGTTCAACATTTATCATCTAAAACTAATTACTCTGAACAATAATTCTTACCCAGCTCACTTTAATATAACGTTCTCTGTTCACATTCAAACAATTAATTTGAGATACAAACAGTGTTGGTCCTTGAGGAAGAACAGTCAAACTTCTTTGTTTGTTCATGGTACAATGTTTTGATTAGATGTTCCTGCCTCATGCAGAACCCTGACTGCAGTTTATCTATCTGTATGATGTCAGAGATTTGTGTAACTTGTCAAAACTCCTCCTCCTACTTGTATAAATGGTTTGTGATAGCTGCACAATTCGGATTTGTGCAAGAATGTGTTCATGAGACCAACCAAGTTTCAGAAGTACATTAAAAAGCCTAATCCCCTTTGCAAAGTTTCCATGATTCTGTCTAACTCATTTCTCTTGTTTATTTTGTGTGGTTTTTATTAAGGTGACAGGTGTCTAAACACCTATCATAATTGGTGCCGAAACTACCCGGGTGTTTCCTCATATCCGCTCCTGGTGAACGTCAAACAGGACACGCTGCACAGAAGCCCGTGCACGGCCTGCGACAAAGCCCGGGGGGGTTTGCCTCACCTGGCCAGCGTTTTAGGTCCTTTGAAATCATCAGGAACGGCTTGACGGACATCCCTATCACACCACACAGACTAACAAGACGTGAGTAACAGATTTTTTTATTTATTATTTTTGCTGATACGTCGTATGAATATGGTTTGAACTGTCTCGATGCTTGGCCTTAAAATTTGGAGTGAGGTTCTGTTTTTCAAGAACTAAGCGAATTTTTGTGCATTTCGTTAGTTGACAGAACCAAGATCTTTTGCTATGTTTAAAGCGAGGGCGGTCAAAATACGCTGAGATCATACTGTACGTTTGTGAAGCTGACCGCCAGACTTTACATTGGACACTGAAGGCCCAGCTGGACGAGGAGGGATAATAAGGCTTTTATCTTTTTATATCGCGTCGTGTATTTGTTTAAAAAATCTGACATTTTTAGTCCTTCTTTTGTACGTTTGTGAACGTTCCTGCAACTCTGACTTTTTCTCTCTCCCACTCTCCTCTGTTGTGTGCTTCCTGCTCCAGGCTCCTGTGTGTGTGTGTGTGTGTGCGTATGTGTGGGGGCACACTCAGCACCCCTCTGAGCATCTCTTATCTGTTTTCTGTGGGCCTTCTCTGTCCCCCACCCGTGCTTAACCTTCACCAAGTCTACTTCTCTGTGTGCTTGTTTTGTTTTACTGTGGCCTGTCTTTTGAGAGTGGATAAACGTAGTACCTCTGTTTCTTTTAAGCGCTTGTGTGAATTTGGTACCTGTGTGTGGTGTGTAAAGAGATCCAGCTCATGTTTTACATGTGAATCACTTGTATGAAACAAGGTTTGTTTGACGTGAGTGTTTGAGGAGTATAGGAAACACAACCACATTCTCTGGTTTGTTTTCAAGGACTCCTATTTGAAAATTAAGTGTAAGTGGCCTCATTGGATCTAAACATTTCCAGTTTTGATATTAATTTGCACACATATATTAATAAGTACACAAAGAGTTTGTCATACCTAGCAATAATGGGAAATTATATAAGTAGATCAACTCCAAACACAGATACCAAAGATACTAAATTCATGGTTGCAGCTGAGGGCGTCATAAATGTGGCTGAGGATCCAGAGGCATGGATCACAGATATGCTAGGAATCATACATTCTTATCATCTAAATGGCCATGAAACGGGGGAAGCGGCTAAATCGTCGTTGGGAAAGAACTGGGCCAGAGTGCGGGGTGATTACACAGGCAGAGATAATGACAACAATCCGTACCCTTATCCTCAAACAAACCAACAGTTAACAGGTGGCTATTTAACACAGTGGTCAGCTCTTTGTGCACGTGTGAGAGAGGCCTTTAAAAGGCGTGCTGATTATGCAGCCCTCTCAGCTGTGAAACAAAAACCTGATGAGGAGGTGACTGACTTTAAAATCAGATACGAGAAGGAATTCAAAGTTCACTGCGGTATTATTCCAGCCGAAAATGATGACTCAGCTTTTCAACAACAGCTGAAAAATGGCCTGTTACAATCTTTTCGTCCTGAGATTGGAATATGGGTGAGAAAACATCTGATAGAGGTCGACACATGCTCCGTGACGGTCCTAATGCAGTGGGCGCGTCAGGCAGAAAAAATTATAACAAACAGAAAAGCAGGAAATAACGCTGATAACAAGACAAATGTGTTCCTTAGTAATGACTCAGACATATTTTACAGCGGCCCTTCAAGAAGAATTAACAGACGGGGTCGCATGAGGCCAAGACAAAATGGTTTTAACACATTCAGGCAGCCACATCCGGAAAGCTGCTTTTCGTGCGGGAAATTGTGTCATTTCTCACGAGAATGTTACAAAAACTCCCAAGGGAGGGGAAGGGGCGCTCACAGAGGGCAGTTTCCAGCTGCTCCTAGTCACTATCAAAACAGAGGGTTTAATAAAAATTTCTCAGGTGCTCCAAACCACCCTCAAAACGGGGGGTTTAATGGAGATTTATCAGCTGCTCCACCGCACCGTCAAAACAGAGGTTTCAGTGCATGACTAGATGAAAGTGCAGCCAGCTCTGACTTTTCCCAAGGTCAAGAGTTAGTAAACATATGCTCAGCATGGAACTTATTGAGCTCACTGAAGGAGAAGCCTTATGTGACGTTGCGGGTG
>JBBPBX010074272.1:0-11426 GCA_038048925.1 Garcialebias charrua
ATTATTATTGAATCTAATCAAGAGATGTTGTTTTGTTCCACAAAAAAATATTTTCAGATCAGGAAAAATAGTATTCCACAAAAAAGCAGCTTTTAATCCATCATTGGTTCTGCGGTGCTGATGTAGAAGCCCTTCGAAGCAGGTAGAAGATAAGAAAGTACACCGTATTCCCATCTACGTGAACAGCCTCGCAGCGGTCCGTCGGCGCTCAGAGCTTTTTTCCAAAATTACTTTATTTCTTCATCAACAACTTGCAGCTGATCTTAAAATCTTCATGGAGGAGGCTTTTTGCTGTTATAATAATTTAATATAATTTTAGTCTTGGGTAACTGGGAATATATCCTACCTTTTGTTGTCAGAAAGTGCCACAAGGGATTTCCAAAAGAATAGGAAAATTTATTCCATCTCTGAAGCTGGTCCAATTTTGAAGGATTTGGAAATATCCGGGCTGAGAGGTAAAAAGTATTCCTTGTTGGTCAAAGAAAAATCCTTTTTTAGATAATCCAAGTTCTTCTTTGTAGCTTCCAGAGAGTCCAGTCCATTATCCACAAGAATTCTTCAGAAGTCGAAGACTTAGCAACTCTCTCTTGTTCATCAGCCTTATTTATAGTCAAGAAAAGGGTTTGACCCCCACTATTCTAGACAACTATGTCATTTTTCTGTCATTCTATTGGTCAATGTTGAGGTAATATTTTACACCTCCTCTCAGCCCCCGGTCAGCTCTCACTAAAGCAATGACATCATCTTGCTCTTTTTCTCACCCTCCCCTGGCAGGACCAGTCTGGCCAGAAAGGTTTTCAACTTTCACCTACATCTGTCAACTTTTACCTATTTTTGTGGAAGAACACCTTTTAGCTTTGCTGTGGAAACATTATAACACATCCCAAATAACATAGAACATACAATTTCACAAATTCAATTAATTATCACACTTTGTTTCATATAAGAACACTTTATATAATTATATGTGTTTGATTTAGAAGTGAACTGTTTATTAAGAGCCTTAAAACTCTCCTCTGAGCTCTTCCTCTATGAGTGTAAAAGTGTGCACTTTCTATTCTGAGCAGACTTGTCTGATAAGCACCTCAGCTGTTTTGCTCTGCCTGTGGAGTGTGTGCGTGCATGCGTGCCAGTGTCCTTATCTAGGGAGAGGCTGTGTGTATGCTCGTGGGTGCGTGTGTGTGTGTGTGTGTGCGCGCGTGTGTGTGTGTACGCGTGAGGCCTTTTCAAGCCTCTGTACAGGAAGAAAAAGGAGAGAGGACAAGAGGGCATAGATTATTATAACAGGTTTAACTAAAGTGTTACATAAAGACGAGTTATCAAAATGCAAACAAAAGTTACAAAACGTACCATGTTTTCTCTGCTAGTAAATCAAAAATGCCATGACTAGAACCAAGGTTTAAAAACCATATATAAAAATGTGTTTCTGTACACCTTGTACTCAGGGCCTGTGAGTGATCATATATGTGTTGTTACTCTGGCTTAGTGTGTGTGTGACCTGCATCAGTCTGTTTTTCAACTAATAAAGTCTGTGTACTTTGACAGTGTGGTCTCATGTGAAACACGTGACCTTGGTGTGGTCTCATGTGAAACACGTGACCTTGGTGTGGTCTCATGTGAAACACGTGACCTTGGTGTGGTCTCATGTGAAACACGTGACCTTGGTGTGGTCTCATGTGAAACACGTGACCTTGGTGTGGTCTCATGTGAAACACGTCGGTGCGCTCGTTCAGATGAGAGTTCTGTGACAGAGTTAAACTCGCAGCTGCTCCTGTTCCCTAAGACAACTTCTGTTGTGACTTGGAGCTTAATAAATAAACTGAAGTGAACAGGGTCTGTAGTGGACACACGTGCACTATTGAACATTCTTATGGATAAATCTTATAGTGACAAGCTGCTCACACAGGTGTTTAGATCCAGGTGTTTAGATCCAGATGTTTATCAGATACACACTCAGTTGAGCTGTGGTGGACACTAAATACATCTTGTATCTCCATGTACTGTATAAAATACTTTCTAATGATGTTATAAGTATCATTATACTGTATATGTTGTTTTGTTGTTGTGGTTTCTCTGTTTTGTCTTTTTTTTTCTCCGCAGGTCTAGAGGCAGACTTCAATGATGTGTGTTCTCTTTATACCTCTCTCTCTCTATCTCTACTCCTATCTCCTTCTCTCTTTTAACCATTCTCTCAGTTTTTTAGCTGTTTTCTTTTTTGTTTTTTCATCCCAGTGTTCATTACATCTTAGACAAACCCAAAGTAAATTCTAATAAAGTTTTATTTATACGTCAAGTGGAGCATTGAGTCCAGGCATGATGCTCTGCTTGTGAAAGTAAATCTGTTGGTGTCACCTCAACACTCAGACAATAATTCTGAGTGACACAATGATGAACAGGACAAGAGGGAGAAAAATAAAACTAATAATAATAATAATAATAATAATAATAATAATAATAATAATAAATTCAATTTATACCGCACTTTACATTAATAAAAATTTCAAAGTGCTACAACAATAAAACAAGTGATAAAATCAAGTAAAATCAATAATGATATCAACTAAGATTAAAGACAGAATCATGTGGAGGCAGAATAGGCTTGCTTAAAAAGAAAAGTCTTTAAGCCATCAGTGACTGTGGAGCTCTCAGGTAGTCAGGGAGGGAGTTCCATAGGCGGGGGGCAGCCACACAGAATGCCCGGTCTCCCATGGTCCTTAATTTGGTTCATGGAATGTGAAGTAGATTACTGTTCTGTGATCGTAGAGACCGGGTGGATGAATATGGTGCAAGAATGTCCTTTAGATAGTCAGGTGAAGTTCCGTGTAAGCATTGATGTGTAATGAGAGCAGTTTTGTACTGAATTCTGTAGGTGACAGGAAGCCAATGGAGGTTATGGAGAATGGGTGTAATATGTTCAAATTTACGAGCTCTCAATAAAATCCTTGCTGCACTGTTTTGAATATATTGAAGTTTCTGAAGGTTTTTGCCAGGGATTCCAATAAACAGGGAGTTGCAGTAGTCGAGCCTGGAGGAGACAAAAGCATGGACGAGCTTCTCAGCATCAGAAAAAGTTAGAGATGGGCGAAGTCTGGAGATGTTTCGAAGATGGAAGAAGCAAGTTTTAAACAGATGCTTAATGTGATTTTCAAATGTAAGATGAGAGTCCATTTTTATTCCAAGATTAGTAACAGAGGTGGAGAGGGGGATGTCTTGTCCAGAAAAGGAAAGTGTTGTTATAGGAGATGTTTGTACCTGGTGAGGGGTGCCAATCAGTATGGCCTCAGTCTTAGAGCAGTTTAATTGAAGAAAGTTCTGATTCATCCATGCCCTAATTGCCTCCAGGCAGGTAGAGAGGGCAGATGGAGATGACAATGGGGATGATGATGATGATCCAGTCCTGATGTAAAGCTGTGTGTCGTCGGCATAGCAGTGAAAAGAAATGTTGAACTGATTAATAATTTGACCTAAAGGCAGCATGTAAAGGGAAAACAGCAGGGGCCCCAGAACTGACCCTTGAGGGACACCACAGGAGACACCGACTGTCTGGGAAGTGGCATTGCCAAGACTAACACATTCCAGCCTATCGGAGAGGAAAGATTTGAACCAGTCCAGGACAGTGTCACAGAGACCGACCTCCACATGAAGACGGTGGAGGAGGATACTATGGTCCACAGTGTCGAAGGCTGCAGTGAGGTCAAGGAGGACAAGGATGGAGGGAGAACCAGTGTCAGCAGCCATGAGGACATCATTGGTAACTCTCAGCAATGCAGTCTCTGTACTGTGAGCTGCTCTGAATCCAGACTGGAACTTCTCATACAGGGAGTGTTGTTGTAGGTGATCCTGCAGCTGAGCAGCAACTGCTTTTTCCAGCACTTTAGACAGAAAAGGGAGGTGTGAAATTGGGCGGTAATTAGAAAAAATGTCGGGATCCAAATTAGATTTTTTCAGAAGAGGCCTAATGATGGCAGTTTTTAGAGGCAGTGGAACATGACCAGATTGTAGAGACTGATTTATTATTTGTGTGATTAATGGGCTAATTGCAGAGTGATTGGATTTTATGAGAGACGAGGGGAAGGGATCCAGGGCGCAGGATGAAGGCTTCATTTTCTTGATGATGGCCTCCACCTCACTCTGAACAACTTCATCAAAGCTGTTTAGGGTCCCAGAATGCAGACGGGTAGATGGCACACTGAGAACAGGGAGGTTGTGGAGCTGAGATCTGATAGTGTCAACTTTGTTTTTAAATGATGAAAGGAACAGGTCGCATTTTTGAACAGAGTCCTCAAGAGTTTGTTTAATGGGATTAAGCAGACGAGTTATTGTGGAGAAGAGCTGTTTAGAGTTTCCAGGGCAGGTGCTGATGATGTTAGAATAATATTTGGAGCGTGCTTCTTTAAGAGAATAGGCATACGCTTTCTGATGTTCTTTATATGCCTGCTTATGCACAGAGAAACCAGATGATTTTACACGTCTCTCAATAGCACGGCAGTTGCCTTCATCTTGCGCAGCTCATCAGTGTACTAAAACTTGCAGCAGTCTGCTCCTCAGATAAATAATATGAACGTTTCTGTTAAATTATTCTTTTATATATGAATGTTTCTGTTCCCTGAGACGACTTGTGTTGTGACTTGGAGCTTTAAAAATAAACTGAAATAAACTGACCTGCTCTAGAGAAACAGATTATTCGTGATGTCCGGTTGTTGAAATCAGAAGCAGAGACAGTTTTAGTAGTTTTATTGGAGCGGAGTGAATTTCTGTGGAAACGTCACGATGTAATACAGCTGCTGGTCCTAAAATTCGAATGTCATGAAAAAGTTGATTTATTTTAGTAATTTCATTCAAAATGTGAAACTTGTATATTATATTCATTCATTCAGGAAACACTGCAGGTAATCATGTCCTGAGAGCGCATGCTGTAGCTGCACTCACGCAGTAGGAGATGTATGAAGGACATGTAGGAGATGTATGAAGGCAGCAGATGACTTCTTGGTCTGCTGCCTTCATACATCTCCTCCTACATGTCTCTGTGTGAGTGCAGCTACAGCGTGCGCTCTCAGGACATGATTACCTGCAGTGTTCCGTCAGTGAGGACTGAACTTGGAAAAAGGGCCTTCTCCTACTCTGCTCCTGCTTCATGGAATATCTTACAAAAAGATCTGAAGCTCTCGACCTTGACTTCTCTAAATGGTTTTCAGAATCTGTTGGAATCCTGGCAAAAACCAATGCAGATTTGTTCCTGTCTTTGATTTTATACATCTACCTTATAATCTGTCTGTTTTTCTTATTTTTTTGACATCTTATTCTTACTCGTAAAAAAAAAAAAAATCTGTATGCCTCTCTTCTGATTGTTGTCAGATTGCTGCTCATCATTCTTTGTTTAAACCAGGTCTCTCTTGTAAATGAGTCCCCGAGGCTAAATGGGATTAACCTGTAGAAATAAAGGTTGAATGAAAATTACACACAGACTGATATATTTCAAATGTTTATTTATTTTAATGTTCATTATAACTGACAACTAATGAAAACCCTGAATTCAGTATCTTAGAAAATTAGAATATTAAGACTAATAAAAAAAAAGGATTTTAAGAAATCAGCTTTAAAAAAAATTTCTACCTAGATTATTGAGCATGCATCAGATTTTTAGAAATAATGTTGGCCATCTGAAAAGTATGAACATGAAAAGTATGAACATGAAAAGTATGAACATGAAAAGTATAAACATGTAAAGTGTGAGCATGTACAGCATCAATACTTAGTTGTTGCTCCTTTTGTCTGGATTACTGCATCAATGCGTCGTGGCATGGAGTCCATCAGTCTGTGTCACTGCTCAGGTGTAATGAGAGCCCAGGTTGCTCTGATAGTGACCTTCAGCTCTTCTGAACTGTTGGGTCTGGTGTATCACATCTTCCTAAGAACAGGGATACCATGGTCCTTAAACCAGGTACTGGTAGCTTTGTCACTGTGGCAGGTGTCAAGTCCTGTTGGAAAAAGAAATCTGCATCTCCATAAAGTTGGTCAGCAGCAGGAAGCATGAAGCGGGGCCTGTGGGCTCATCACTGCAGCCTCTTGGGATTTCTGCATTGTGGTTGCTGGGGGTCGCCCGGGGCTTCCCTCTGGGGGGGGTGCAGTTGTCCCTGTCGGGATACTCCCGGGTCTATGGGCTTGGGGGCCGCTGTGTGTCTGTGGCTCCGATCCTCCCTGTGTTACCATCATGTCCTGTGGGGGCGGGTCTGTGGGTCTCCACATCCACTAATGAACATTCTTATGGATATGCTGGTGAAGATTCTCAGTCGTCCAGGACATGATATGATTCTTATGGATAAACCTTATACTGTAGTGACAAGCTGCTCACACAGGTGTTTAGATTCAGGTGTTTATCAGATACACACTCAGTTGGGTTGTGGTGGCCACTAAATACATCTTGTATTACCATGTACCATATAAAATATTCTCTAATGTTATAAGTATCATTACGTATATTGTATATATTGTTTTGTTGTTCTGTTTTCTCTGCTATGTCTTTTTTTTCCTTTTCTTTCTGCAGGTCTAGAGGCAGACTTCAGTGATGTCTATTTGTGTTCTCTTTATACCTCTCTCTCTCTCCTCTACTCCTTTCACCTTCTTTCTCTTTTACCCCTTCTCGTACATTTCTAGCTTTATTTTCTTCTTTGTCTTTTCATCCCTGTGTCCATTGCTTCTTAAACAAACCCAAAACAAATCCAGTCTGTGTTTTTGGTATGGAAATTTAAATAAGAAACATTGTATATTAACTGAGCTATATTTTAACTCAAATTTGCCCATATTGCCAGATGTGAATGTTTATCAGTTAGCCTAAATACATGATTTACTTCAACTTAACTGAGTTTTGGATAACATCGTCAGTGTTGTGTTTGATGTACATTATTCTTCATTATTCTGTAATTTTCTGAAGCCATTCTTAAATAGTGGTCTGGGTTTAGGGATATTTGGCTCACTAGAGACCACTAAAAATTAAAAAGATTACATGCCCAGAAGAATGTTCCTGTGTACACAAAGAACCTATTTTTGTGCTCCATTGCGAAGCAAAGAGGAGAAATTGGGAACAACCTCAGTCCATCCATCAGTCTGTCAGTGTGTGCATTTTGTGAACATAACTTGAAAAATAACTGAACAACTTCCATTTTGATGTGTGGCTACATCTAGGCATGAGAAAAATTCCTTTCTAAAAATGGGCTGTCAGGTCAGAATCCAAGATGGCCACCACCATGTACCTGTACTGTATATGTAAATCTTGTGAGCTGGATAAGTTGAATAGGACAACGTCCTTTTTGGTGTGTGGCTGTCTGTATCTAGGTGTAAGAAAGTTTCTTGTACAAAAACTGGGTTGCCATGTCCAAGATGGTCACAACAATTTGATGTACAAACTATAAAAGAAGTGTGCAGACTATAAAAATAGTTTTAGACAGTTAAAATGTTATTGTGACATCACACTCAAATATAATATTTAATCTGAGATTGAGTAAAAATTAACTGAGTATGATGTACCGCTACCTAAACTTAGTGAGCACTATTCCAGTCAAGCCACGTGTTTTGATGTATTTCTTGTTTGGGGTTTGCCAAAGCTGCAGGAGGACATCTGAATCAAAGAAAGTATGACCAAAACAGAGAAATAAGAGGGGATTAGTAAAAATGGGGCTTTGCTGTTGCTTTTAAATTTGCATCATTATTTAAATGAAGTTAGAAAAATTAAGTAGAGTTATTCATTTTGTGATGTAGTTTGTGTATTACAGTTAGAAAAATTAAGTAGAATTGTTCATTTTGTGATGTAGTTTGTGTATTACAGTTAGAAAAATTAACTAGAATTATTCATTTTGTGATGTAGTTTGTGTATTACAGTTAGAAAAATTAAGTAGAATTATTCATTTTGTGATGTAGTTTGTGTATTACAGTTAGAATTATTCATTTTGTGATGTAGTTTGTGTATTACAGTTAGAAAAATTAAGTAGAATTATTCATTTTCTGATGTAGTTTGTGTATTACAGTTAGAATGATGTAGTTTGTGTATTACAGTTAGAAAAATTAAGTAGAATTATTCATTTTGTGATGTAGTTTGAAGGTTATCATTGGTTGAACAAACTGTGAAATAAGGGGCAGATATAATAAGATTTCATCTTCTTTCTGCTCCCTTCATTTTATCCTACTTGTATTCTTGTATCTGATGAAACTGTCTTGTATTGTTCTTTTAAAATGAATGAATAAACATCAAATCAAATCAAAAATGAAGTGGACCCAGTAGAATGTTTTATTCCTGACAGTTTGCAGAGAAACAGGTGAGAATAATCAAATTAAACATACAATAATAAACCGTGTGTGGCTGTATTCCCCGAAATCTGGCAAGCTGCCTTTCTAAGAGGTCTGATAACAGCAGGCACCACATTCTCACCAAGCCTTTTACAGCAAGAAGAGCCATAGAGGAACATATCCAGGGACATCAGCAACATTTTAATTTAAGGCTCGGGGAGGGGGAGGAGAGAAAGGTTTCTGTCCTGCAAAGGTGCAGATTGAGGCGAGGCCAAAACAAAGCTAAAGACATTTTCTGAGGCCTGCTTTAAAAGGAAATAAAAAAAGAGGGAGGAGGTGCTGAAAACCAATGTATTTTAAAGGGAGCTCTTCCCCCAGTGAGCCTTTATCTGTCAGTCAGGGCAGCAACGTAAACACATATTATTGGGGGGGGCAAAGGGGTTTCCATAGCCACAGTTTTAAAAGACACTGACGTGGGTAACACAAAACGTGCCTCCCCTCCCTGTGTGTGTGTGTGTGTGTGTGTTTGTGTGTGTGTGTGTGGATGTGTGTGTGTGTTTTCATCACTCTTTGTGCTGTTGAAGAAATTGAGGTTGCACAGAAGACAGTGCTGGACTGCTGTCATAAAAAAAAAGACATGAAACAGAAGAGCCACCCAGCAGGCTGAGAGTTAAAGTCCCCCCTCCATGCACACACACGCTCTCGCACACTTACAGGTCTGGTTATGCAGAAACAGATTTAATGTAAGGCTCTGCTTCTGAGCTGAGGAGAGAAGAAAAAGCTGGTATGGACTAGCAGAAAACCCAGAGAGAAGGTGGAAAAAGAGTATTGTAAAAAAAAAAAAAAAAAGTGGAGGGACTCTGCTTTCAGCATCTGGACCTCCATGGTCTGTGTGAGTACCCCCACCCCATTATAGTAAACGGCTCCATGACACACTGAATTAAAAACACAGACCCTTGGGAAATCAGGTCTCCAAGCAATAAATTAGCATCCCCCAGCCACTCTGATTCTTATGGTTTGAAGCTCTGAAGCACAGTTATTATCAAACCATGTTTACTGGATTCATGTCCTTGTTTAAGCTGTGATCCCAAATGTTTTCCCTTTTGGTTCAATTTAGTTCATTTATATAGCACCAGCTCACAACATTCATCTAAGGACAATATACAATAATAAAAAGCGCCAATTAGTAAAAGGTATTTGTCTAAATAAGTCCTCAGATTGTGTTGAACCTTCACTTCAGCACATTGGTGACAGTGGGAAGGAACAACTACAGGTACGTTTAAACAGGAAGAAAGCTTCAGCAGAACATAAACCAAGTTCATGGTAGTGCAGCCATCTGCCCTGAAGTTGGTGTAGTTTCTACTGTCCAGATGTAGTTCCTTTAGGAAAAAAGACAAAGAAAAACATTTGTTAATGATAGAAATGGTTTATGTCTGTGCGGGATGTGGCCGGCACCATCTCTGATTTATGAATGGCCAAAGGAAGGAGACAAATGGACTGGTCTGCCTGACCATGTCTCAGAACCGTTTTGTCAAAAAGCCTTTAGAAACTTTAGGGACCAAACGTAAACCTGCAGTTGTTCAGATCCATGCATTACATTGTATTTGTTTAAGGCCTAGCATTCCTTGAAGGAATGCACATCGCCCGCTGTCTTACATGCGAGTTTTAAACTAAGATGAATTCATGTTTAGCAATAACAGCTATAGTCATTTTGATCAAATCTTGAAAATAAATGAGCCAGATTTTTGTGATCTTTTAGTTCTCAGAGTATGTGTTGTAAACGATTCTCAATTACTGTCACATCAAACTTTAACTCAAAATCTTCTATCTATCATCTATATTTGTGGTTGAGTCGCAGATGAAACGGGTCAACCAAGACATCCCTGTCCCTAGAGACACTCTCCAGCTCCTCCTGGAGGATCCCATGGCATTCTCAGGCCATAAATGATGTACAATTGATTGCTCATTGAGTTCTGGGTCTACCCCAAGGTGCCTGGAAATCCTCAAAGGGAATCATCAAGGAGGCATCCTAATTAGATGACCGAATCACCTCAAATGACTCAATTTGACACAAAGGAGCAGCAACTCTAAGCTCCTCTAGATGACGGAGCTCCTCGCCCTATCTCTAACGATGATCCACGCTATCCTACAAAGGAAGCTCATTTCAGCCCCCTGCATCCAGGACATTGACTTTTCAGTCATGAGCCATTCTTCATGACCTTAGGTCAGGACTGAATTGTAGATGGACTAGTTTTCTTTTCAGCTCATCTCCTTCTGCACTACAACAGGTCGGAGCAACACACTCATTACTGAAAATGAGACATAAATCATTTGATTCATCCTACCATCGCTTTTGAACAAAAGTCCAAGAAACTTGAACTTCTACAGTTTTGACCAAAATTCATCCCTGACCCAAAGGGAGCACGCCACCTTTTTTCCTTTTGAGAACCAGAAACTTGGACTCAGAGAAGCTGATGTTCATCTAAGTCACTTCACACTCGGCTGGGAACAGTTCCAGTACTTGCTGAAGGTCATAGGCTGAAGACTTTAAAGGGCTATCTGGTCCCTGTATAACCAAAGCAAATGTGTCCACATCCTTGACACTATCAAGTTTGTTCCTGGGAGGTCCCGATTAAACCCTACCAGGGCTGTCCCTTGTCTCTAGTTCTTTTCATGGTGTTCACAGTCATGACAGGTCACAGTCATGGAGTAGATGGGTGTCTGGTTTTGAATCACAGCAGACAAAATACATTACAGCTTGAAATTTGTATGAAAGGTTAATGCCTTTCATTCAATCTACCACCAGTGGATGCTCAATTCAGCAGCCTGCTGTTGTCCCTCAGAGATCTTTACTTTGGGAAATCACAGAACAAGAACTTTGTAAGGAAGAAACACTGTCGATCAGCATAATAGTGTGAAAAGGGGCTATGATTCCAGCAGAGCCACATTAAAGGGCTCTCCAAACCCCCTGATTCTGTTTGGTCTGTCATCTCTGCTGGAGACCAGGTAGAAGCCCTTAACTGTGGCTTCTTACCCAGCGCTTAATCTTACCCACAATCACATTCACTGACAGGCGCACAAAGCAATCCGGCGATTCCAACAAGGCTCTACTATTATGTAACTACTGACAGCTGGGCCTTTCAAAG